>MJUT01058894.1:1473916-1503413 GCA_002080005.1 Gigantidas platifrons | reverse complement strand
TGTCTGAATGAGATATACACTAGTTTGAATAAATTATATTATTTTTAGGATTTGAATGAATTTAATAAACCATGATACTGGTAATCTTTGTTTGCAAAATTTAGAAAGCATTTCAAAATTAATCTATTAAGAAAGTGTTTATAAAATACGATGAGTAATTTTTGGCTTACGCCAACTGGGCTATTATTCATCTATATTGTGGCGATACCAGTTACTTAATGATGAGAATATGATGATGTAAGAAGAGTTTGAAGATACCAAAGGGAGGTAATCAGAATCCATATATCAAAGAAGAACAGATATCACAATGGCCAAAAGAAAAAGGACAAAAGGACAAACAACGATCTACAAAGCATACACATCAAGCTAAAAATCGAGTAACACGAACCCCACTGAAAACCTGGGGTGAACTCAGGTGCTCCGGAAGGGTAGGCAGTTCCTGCTCCACTAGTGGCACCCGTCGTGTGAATCTAGTTTCAAACCAGTTAATAAGTCATGAATGAGGAAAGGACCGGGAAGTGTTTACGACAAGTGGAACATATCCATGTATACTATGTACTAGACCACCACGCTCGCGTGTTTTTTTTCCCTAGAGCTAGCTCAAGAGTCCACAGGTAAACATATTTCCCCTTTCGGACATAGTAGCCTGCCTCCGAGTCAACCATTATTTCCTCTTACTCTCTTATTTGGTATGCTCGGAAGAGAAGCAGCAAATACACGTCTTTGTTGTTCCGTGTTTCACCCATTAGATCGAAGCGAGTGCGCTATGCTAACAAGGCGGCACAATGGATATTATAGATTTACGTTATTAGTAAATAAACATCGCTAACCTTAGGACAGAACACCCATCAATCCTATAAGATAAGTTTATTATCTACCTGCTTAGATTAGAGATATGTAGTTTAACGCCACTTTCAACAATATTTCAGTTCGGAGTACCCGAGAAAACCACAGACCTGCCGCACTGACAAACTTTATCACATAATGTTGTATCATGTACACCTCGCCATGAGCGGGATTTCAACTCACCACGTCTGTGATGGTAGGAACAGATTGCATAGATAGTTGTAAATCCGATTGTCATACGATCACGAACACGACCGCCTGTCTGTGTAAATTAGGATGGTCATAAATAATAATAATAGTGATAAATAATCTTTTGCGTTGTGGTATATTGTTGATTGTACAAATGATATCCATGTTTATCTCAAAGCGACACCTGCTACTAATTAAGTGCGGCAGACGACCCAATTGTTCAATAACGCTGACTCACTTCCTTTTTGCCTTTTTGCATTCCCATGTTTTTTGTTCATGTCGTCCTAGTTATTGACCTTTTGGATAGTTTTTACGTTTCTTCTGTTGATGCTTTAAAAATCAGATAGTAGCTTTTGATCCAAAAATATCTTCTGACATGGTTGTTGTAGCATGGTTAAAATTACATAAAATACATTTTCACTTTTTATGAGTTTGAAATTACATATAAGCATGATTCTAATGTCAAAGTTGACTTCCTTCCTTCCTTTGCAAAGTGAAATGTTTTTTTTTATTAGTTTCTACATTGTAATTACTCTTGCTACTTCGATAATTTGTATATTGTTGTGTCAATTACGATTGACACCTACAAATGAGATCAGATTTAGGTTAGGATTATGGTGTTTAACGCCACTTTCAACAATATTTCAGTTTATATCGTGGAGGTCAGTGTTAGTGCTGTAGGAAACCGGAGTACCTGAGAAAACCACCGACCTGCCGCAAGTCACTAATAAACTATCGAGTAAACCTCGCGGGATTCGAACTCACAACGTTAGTGGTGATAGGCACTGATTACATGAGAAGTTGTAAATACATGTACAACTACCATATGATCAGGACCACTACGTCCCCCTGAATGAAATCATAGTGTACTCCAACATGACACATACAATTAGCACAAAGGATGATGCAGCTATTCCAGGACGTTGTCTCCCTCCCACATGCTTTGTTCATATCGCCCTAGCTATTTTTAAAGGTTTTTTTTTTATCTTTTGTTCATTTTTGCGTTTCAATAGTTGATGCTTTAAAATTAGACATTAGCTTTGATCCAGATTATCTTCTGACATAGTTATTCTCTGTCTTACAGAAAATACATCTTTACTTTTAATGAGACTGGAATTACATACAATGTATAACCATTGTTCTAATTTCAAAGTCGAATTAATTTCTTTGCAACGTAAAATGGCATGAGAAAAATGGCAAATCGCTGATACCAATATTCGTAAGTTGAAATAAATTCACATATTGTATTATTGTAAATATCAATATCCTAGTTTTTGTATAGATATCTTATCAGATTATCAAATATATAAAATAAGTAAACAAATAATGAGGTATACTAGAAGTTTATAAAGAAACCGGAAACCGATGGATTTACATACACGATATATGTAAATTATCTTGAGCTATGTAAGGTATTTGTACGAGAGCTAGAAACAAACAGGAAGAAAAGCGACACTATAGTGAGCTTTACGGTACTGTTTCGAGACGAGCTCATACTAGAATTGTGTTCATACTGCAATGTCATCAATGCAAAACAAATATTAAATGCATACATCCAACTGCATAAACATTGGACATTTCAGTTAACATCTGTGTATGTGTTCGACCAGTGTTAATTGCGCTTCACTTTACATACGACGCATGGAACCAGAAGAATATATGCGTCTAGTAGACGTATGATGCCAATGTTTATACGTAATTCATTATAAATACACTGGTTGTAGCATAAGCTATGTAAATCACCTTGACACGTGATAAATATGAAATATAGAACTAAGCTTTACTATCCTTTCGTGAACACTACTTAGTCATGCATCCACGATATTCCCGTGAGCTATACTACACATAAAATCGCATCGTTGGTGTAAAGGTTAATGTGCGCGCTTCGAGTGTGGTAGATCGTGGTTTCGAGACCCGGTGGGACCAAATCAAAGACTATGAAATTAGTATTCGTTGCCTCGCCGCTTAACATGCAGCACTTATGAATAAGAGTAAAGACTGGTTTTGCTCGAAATCAGAATGATGTATCAGAATGAAGCGACACGTCTACCCGTAGACTATGAAATTAGTATTCGTTGCCTCGCCGCTTAACATGCAGCACTTATGAATAAGAGTAAAGACTGGTTTGCTCGAAATCAGAATGATGTATCAGAATGAAGCGACACGTCTACCCGTGGACTTTCGCTTCAGTGAGTTAGCACTATAAATATCCAACTCACCATGTTGGTCTAGTATAAAGTGGACATCATCATCATCAAAGCGTAACTCTACCCATACTATTAACTCACCTCACTATAACACACGTGTGTAAACTACATATGTAGTGACATACAACATACAACATACAACATACAACAAACTAAAGTACATTTAGTCAGAAATTTCAAATGAAAAAACTAGGAGAAAGACATATTTCATGTAAAGTTCAATTTAATATTAACACTAATATTCGGGAACTTTTAATTTTTGGTGTATCTGTACCAGGGGAACTTCTTTTGCGTCATTTCATGTACAAATGTCATAAATAATTCATCTAAAACGTATAAAGGACACAGATGGTAAAATCAATATCAATTGACAACACATGATAATCTCTCTTTCATGTAGGTGTTTGTTGTCATGCGTGAAACTACAAAAAATCAAAATGTTCATAGGAATGTGATGCTTCATGTTGTTAACAGCTTGATATGACCCATTCAACATGTATATATATTATTTTGGTTGACTGGAACTAGACATAAGTTGACAAGGCAAGGCTTCATCGATGATACATCGATATTTCAAAGATATATAATTACTGCAGGAACTCCGGGGTAGTACAATAAGGACATCTTTTTATTCATGCTGGTACAACCCTTTGAATTGGGGACTGATCAAATACACACATCGCCCTTACGACGAGATGTAAATAAGTCCGTTGTGTATGTAGAATGCCACACAGCTTATTGAACGTGATCGCTTGAAGGTACATTTCAAAGAGGTTTTTTTCTGCCCCTCTCTCATTGTCCTTGTGTCAATCAAAACATCTGTCCAAATGCAAACCAGATGCATGTCACATTCCTGTACCTGTCCTAATTCAGGACCTAGATATCCAACGTCATATGTCGTTATATAAAATATACATGTTATATAAAAATATTATTTATAAATACTGTAAACACACACGTAATTATCACTAGTAAGTAGCCCATTGTTATAGCTGGACAATTGTATCATTCCGCCTAACCGTAACGTCATTTTTTTTAATAAAGGATATATATTTCTTTTAATATATTTGGCAATGAGCATTGAGTATCAGAATGTCACATGTATTATTGATTTAGCACATGCAATTGCACATGACGTACAAAAAATAAGATGAGTCATTGTGCAATGTCAACTATAGAGGAGCATTTAGAAAAAAGGAGTGTTTCAAATTTGAACATTGTGGAGATGCCTTGCTCCAATGATTACCGTAAGTGTATGATTCCCACGATCGGGAACGATTGATACTAAGTGGAACACAAAGCACGAATATGTGTTTGCAAACAACAGAGAAGAACTTGGACAAAAAGGATCGTCTCAAATTTTCATATTTGCTTGTGTTGTTCTTCCTACATATCAAATCAACAAGTATATTGATTAACTTGTAGTGGACCTCTAAGGACTACTCAAAGCCCACTCATATGAAATTAATGCTCATCGGAGTCTACTTGACTGACTGTTTCTTTATAGTATAAGTACTGTGGCATTACAAATGTATCCACCCACTATGCATACATTTCATCTAGTCTTTTCGAGAAAGTAGTATTCCGCAACGAATGAACAATATCTATTTCTCATTAAATAAACGTTAGAGAATACTAAAGGGGTAATAAAAAATGAATAAGCCAGAGAAACCGGCAACACAAGGCACACAAGACGAAGACAAACAAAACAAAAACACAATACAGTATGTGTCAGAAACCAATACACGTAAAGAAACACAAACAACGTAAATAGGACATGAGCCTTCCTACAAACAACGTATGATCTCCAAGATCCGGAACGATTAACATGAAGTGGAACACCAAGTAACAATCGAGAAGGACTTAAACAAAAAGGAGTGTCTCAAATGTTGATATTAAGGTGATGTCTTGATTCCTACAGTTTAAATAAACTATGATGTTCAAGATCAGGAACGATTGACTTGCAGTGGACTATCAAGGCCCACCCAATACCCTCTCATATGAAATTAATGCTCATTGAAGTCTACTTGTAGGAATATTTCTTTATGGCACAAGGAGTGAGACAATACACACACACACACACACACACAGATATATATATATTTCAATTTAAATATTTTATTGAATAAAGTGCATAATTTAATAATGCAATGGGATTGCAGATCAGGCATATCCTGTGTAAGTGCCCTCCCTCAATAACTAACGACATAAAGTATAATGTCTACACATGTATTTACCCACTAGACAAACATTTCATCTAGCCCTTTCGGAAAAGTAATACCCCGAAAGTAAGGAACAATATCTAACTTTTATTAACCTTATTTTGCCCCG
Source organism: Gigantidas platifrons (assembly GCA_002080005.1). Lineage (NCBI taxonomy): Eukaryota > Metazoa > Mollusca > Bivalvia > Mytilida > Modiolidae > Gigantidas > Gigantidas platifrons. Next base: position 1,497,840 of record MJUT01058894.1, on the reverse strand, counting down.
GGGGAGAAGGTCAAGGAGTGTGTAATTACAGCTAGTAATCGATTTGTTAGTATACATATTATTAGTAATTCGATCCGTTTCATTTATTTTTTTTTCAGAGAATTGTTCAGATGTTTTTTTGTTCCTAGAAAATATCATTGTTATATTGATTTTTTGTTATAATAATAATAAACTTATTTAATGACAATTTGCAGAAACAGAAACATAAAAACAAAATATCCATCTGTTGTAGATTATCCATATAAAACACGAAGTCTACATGTAACTGTCGAGATAAAAGAATATTGAGAGATGTTTTACTTGCAATAGATTACATGCACAAAATATGCTCACGATCGGGAACGATTGACATGAAGCGGAACACTAAGTATGAAAACATGCTTGTAATCAAAATAGAGACGGACTTCTACAAAAAGGGGAGTCTCAAATTGAAATATTGGGTGATGTCTTGCTTCCCATAGCTTAAATAAACTATGATGTCCATGATCGAGAACGATTGACTTGCAGTTGACCGCCAATCACCATTCAAAACCCACTCAAGGAATGACTGCTTATCGGAGTATACTTGAAGATTTTTCTTTATGCAGCAAGGAGTGTGGTGTTAAACATATCTACCCACTATGCAAACATTTCATCTAGTCTTTTTGAGAAAGCAGTACCCCGTAACGAATGAGCAACATCTAATTTTTATTAAATAAACGTTAGAGAATACTAAAGGGGTAATTGAAATGAACAATCCAGAGAATCCGGCAACACAAGGCACACAAGACGAAGACAAACAAAACACAAACACAACACAGTATGTGTCAGAAACCAATACACGTAAAGAAACACAAACAACGTAAATAAGACATGAGCCTTCCTACAAACAACCTTATGTTGCCGCGGGTCGAGGAGGTGAAGGAGAGTGTAATCATAGCTTGTAATTGATTTGTTGGTATATACGTATTATAAGTAATCAGATCCGCTTCATTTTATTTTTCAGAGAATTGTTTGGTTTTTTTTTAATTCCCAGAAAATAACATCGTTATATTGATTTTTTTTTTGTAATACAAACGTATTTAATGACAATTACAGATACCTAAAAACAAAATCTCCATCTATTGTGGATTATCCACATAAAACACTAAGCGTGTATTTAATTATCGAGATAAAAGAATATTGGGAGATGCTTTGCTTACCATAGATTATATACACCACAAACTATGCCCACGATCGGGAACGATTGACATGAAGCGGAACACTAAGCACGAACACATGATGCAAACAATAGAGGCGGACTTGGACAAAAAAGGAACACCTCAAATTGGAATATTAGGTAATCTCTTGCATCCCACAGCTTAAATAATCTATGATGTGCAAGATCGGGTACGATTGACTTGCAGCGGATCACCAAGTACCACCTACTAAGTTGAAAAACTTGTGTCTGATCCTTTTTTCATTATTTAGACAATACAATATGTTTAAATTAAAATTAAAACTCACTCATATGAAATTGATGCTCATTGGATTCTACTTGAATGATTTTATCCCTTATGACATAATGATTGTGGTATTACACATATATCTACATACTAGGCAAACATTTCATCTAGTCTTTTCGAAAAAAAAAATAGTACCCCGCAACTTATAAGCGGTAACGTATACTCCCTCAAGCTTGAAGGGCCCTGCTAAAAGATTTTCAAATATACATTTTCAAACTATGTAAATGTCGTTAAAATAAATAACGAGTAAAAATATTCAAGATGCCTGCGGTCGAATTAGCTCCGTCTGAGGGACGGGGCATATTTTCATTAGCCCAGGGCCCCCAAAGGTCATAATCCGGCCCCGCACGCAACGAAGGAACAATAATCTATTTTTTACTAACATTCTTTTGCCTCGGGAATAGAAGATGAAGGAATGTGTAATCATAGATTACTAGTAATCGATTTGTTAGTATACGTATTATAAGTAATTCGATCGGTTTCATTTAATTTTTCAGAGAATTGGGGGTTTTTTTTGTTCCAGGAAAATAAAAAAAATCTCCATCTGTTGTGGATTATTCACATAAAACACGAAATCAACATACGACTGCCAAAATGAAAGAATATCATCTTTCTCTGAAAACATCCGAAGAAGGCGGTCAGGAAACCGGGGTACTCAGAGAAAACCACCTACCTGCTGCAAGTCACTGACAAACTTTATCAGTGGCATGAAAACAAAGTTAAATGTCAATTTCGTTACCACTGGTCTACAAAACATAGTACATTGTCGTGTTACTTATGTATGTTATATAGAATGCCACACAGTATGTCTTAGAGTGGTTGGTTCAGATACATTTCAATAGGAGCATTTTCACCTCTCTACATATTATCTCCCGTTTTCAACCAAAACAAACATATGTCTATATTTGACAACCAACACCATGTATTGTTTCAAAACGTTATCTCTAGTAGAAAGAATGTCATATTTGCTTACAAACATGCGAAGAAGGTGGCTTGCAAACAAAGCTAAATGTCAGGATCATTACCACGTGACTACAAAAATGCTACTTTGTCGTGCGTGGGGTATATTTCAATAGGACAATTTTCACCCAGCTCTCTCTATTATCTCCCGTGTTTCATGTAGCATTCAAAACAAACATATTTCTATATTTGACAAACAATACCATGTAGTGTTTGCAAACGTTATCTCTAGAATGTCATGTGTGTTTTAAAAATGCGAAGATGGTGGTTTGTAAACAAAGCTAAAGGTCAGGGTCATTACCACTCGTCTACAAAAAATACTACATCGTCATGTTGTTTGTGTATGCAAAATGCCACAGTTTTTCTTAGACTGGTCGGTTGAGGTACATTTCAATGTGAAACATTTCACTCCTGTTTGTCATCTCCTGTTTTTTGTTTTTGTTTGTTTTATTTTTTCCAATTTCTGTCTATGTTTGACAAGCTACACCACGTATTGTAAGCAAACGTTATCTCTAGATGAAAGAATGTCATATTTGTTTTAAAACATGCGAAGAAGGCGATTTGTAAACAAAGCTAAATGTCATGATCATTACCACGTGATTACAAAATGACTACTGTGTCGTATGTCTTGTGTATGTAGAATACCACCCAGTGGTTATAGGAGGGTACATTTTAATAGGAAAATTTTCACCCCTCACTATGTTCTCCCGTTTTTCATGTAGCAATCAAAACATCTGTCTATACTTGACAAGCAACACCCATGTATTAGTTGCAGACGTTATCTCTAGATGAAAGAATGTCATATTTGGTTAAAAGCATGCGCGGAAGGTGCCATGATAATACAGCTAATATGTCAGGGTAATTACCACTCCTGTACAAAAAATACTACATAGTCGTGCTTGGGGTACATTTCAATAGGAACATTTTCACCCCTCTCACTGTTGTCTCCCGTTTTTCATGTAGCAATCCAAACATCTGTCTTTCTTTTTTATCTCCTGTTTTTGTTGTTTTTTTGTTTGTTTGTTTGTTTTTTGTATTTTTTTCTTGTTTTTCTTGTTTTTTTTGTTTTTTTACAATTTCTATATATATTTGACAAGCAACACCATGTCTTGTTTGCAAACGTTATCTCTAAATGAAAAAAAATGTCATATGTGCTTGAAAACTTGCGAAGAAGGTATTTTGCAAATAAATGTTAGAGAATACCGAAGGGGCAATCAAAAATGGACTATCCAAGAGAAACTGGCAACATAGGGTACGACGAAAAACCAAACACAAACAAAACACAATATGTGTTGGACACCACTATACGCCAACAAACAAAATAACGTAAATAAGACATGATTCCTCCTACAAACAACTAAATATCATGGTAATTACCATTTGTCTAACAAAGAAATATTGTTTAAATCCATTGTCGTGGTTGTTATTGCTAATTATCAGTACTATACACTAATTACAAATAATATTCGACAGCTGATGATTCGATTATCATTATAATAAACAATTAGTATAATCTGCATTCTGTGTAATGTGACTCAATGTAAAAAAAAACCTGTTTCGTAGCATAGTAGATAGAGGCGATAACAATAATCAGAGGTTAAACCTCAGGCTCTCCTCCCTGATGTATAGGTGACCCTAGCCATAACAATAATCAGAGGTTAAACCTAAGGCTCTCCTCCCTGATGTATAGGTGACCCTAGCCTAATTTAGCTATCCTGTTTAAGTCCTTTGGTTTATTGCTCCCAAACACTTTTAAATATAAATAAATAAATAAATAAATAAATAAATAAATAAATAAATAAGTTGTATTTAGAGTCGGCATGGTTAAAACAACATACAAACATTTTAGATTATTTAGCTTTCCAATCTCTCGGCTTTGAACGTGCCTGATAAAGGTTATTCCAGAAACGCGTCGTGCGCACTAAATTAGATATCTACGCTTTTATTAGAACTGTCATGACTTTTCAAAGACTAGTGTAATTATAGTATCGGAATGATTGCTTTGTTTTGAAGCATGATCATGAAAATGGCCACACAACTCCCAAGATTACAGATGACATGTTATACCAAAAAGATCATTAATCTATCTGACAAAATCCGTTTACTATATTAGGTTAGAAACGTTATAAATTGATATATTAATATTAAGTAGTAATTGTCATGTTAGAAATGTATGGAAAAAGGTCTCAAATATCATATTTAGACTGGTTCACTGACCTGTATCTCTAATATCGGAATATTCAGATGAAATAACTACAAAAACGGGAGGTGGGTTAGGTCTATGATGTCTAACGTCAATTTAAGCAATATTTCAGTTATATCGTGGCAGTTAGTTTTATAGGTGGAGGAAACCGGAGTACCCGGAGAAGAGCACCGATCTGCCTGCAAGTCACTGTCAAACGTTATCACATAATGTTGTTTCGAGTACACCTCGCCTTAGCAAGATTTTAATTCACAACGTTAGTTTACAACACCCGAATTTGCTACAGTGTACCATATATCCTGGTGGGATATTTGTATCTATGACTACCGATAACCAAGCTGAATGATCCCCCAAATTAATAGATTGCACATACAAATGCAATGTGAATTCTTTCTCGTCTTATTCTTAATGTAAAGTGTATGGGAGTAAATACAGAAAAAAAATATGCATCATTTAGAAAGATTTGTTTTCTATGTCCTGTTCCACCTACGCTGCTCTGTGTGCGCACATTTCTTAAGCTCTAAGTTGACACACAATAAATCTGTTGACTGACAAATTGGTCTTTATATGTTAGCTATAGCGATATAAAGTTAGATAACCAGTCTACTTGTAAATGTGGTATATGTGTAATAACAACATGAAACTACATAAACATATATTACGGATTTAGTTTGTTACACAAATTTTCATTGGTTGTTCAACCATGAATGTCAGCATATATTCGGAAAACAGACGGGGTATATATTTCAGCCTTCCAAAAAAATAGAATAACAATATGGTCGACAAAAATATTCACGCTTCACTGAATCAATAGCATAATATTGAATAATAAATGTTTATTTACCCAATTAATTGCTGTTTTTACACTCAAAACGGCTGCATGAACAAAACTATTACTACAGTTAATTCCGTCTCAAAACACCAGATCGATTCAGCAAACTCCTAATCCTGACCTATGTTCCACGGCTGTACCATAACAAACTTGAACATAATGTATAATAAACAAGCTACTTAGGTGTGTTAAACGTTGCGCTTTGAACACTTTCGAAGTAACGGAACAACACCAACTTTTTGTTAGACGTTGTTAACATTTAATTATTGCAAACCCGTTTCCTTAATGAGACACATCATACATGAAATATAACGTGACGCATATTTTGACGTCATAGGTACGGAAAGGGACATTTAGAAAAAAAATGAAAATAAAAGGAGGCAAAATATTTAGTATTTTTAATATTTTTACATGTGAATTAGGACTATGTAGGTGGTAAAATAAAACAAAAAGGAAAATAAAAACAAACAAACAAAACAGAAAAAAAAACAATTAAAACAATCCATGCCATGGATGGATGACTTTTTTATACGACAGTTGGGTTCTGTATTTAAAAAAATGGTTAGATCCGTAATATATATGTTATTTAGCTATCAGACAGGGTATATAATGTGACATTCTCGGCTTAGGATAGGGAATATATATCCTAAGCCGGGAATGTCACATTATATACTCTGTCTGATAGCTGAATAACATATAATACCACATGTATTGTTAGAATTCTTATACATTACATAGCTGTGTATTCAAACACACCGTCAAAATATTTCTTGTGCAAAGTGACAATTTATAATGCCAATCTCGTATTGCAGAAACATATGCCAAAAAGAAAGTATAATAAGGAACATTATGTCACAGTGTGTGTAGTAAAACAAAACCGCTTAAAGACACAAAGCAAGAAAACCGAAGGGCCTACACAGGATATCCAAAATCGTGTAAGCTCACCTATGCCTAGGGGAGGAGAACCTTAGTTTACAAAGTAATTACAAGATTTAGAACTGAGCATTTCGAGAAAATAATATTTCTACTAAACCATGTCAGTGTCGAAGTTTACGAGTTCATAGGTTAAATGTTTACTCTGTGGGGTTCGATTTCTGAATTATCCCATCATTTGTTTTTTAATTAAATCAATTTTCGAGAAAAGAAAATCTTTTTAACATTTCGATCTACTTGTTTGCTTTGATTGTGGTACGTTTATTTTAGCAATTCAAATCGATCATCTAAGTGCTTTATTTTAAACGTTTTAAAGACATTGATTTTTCAATGAATTGGTAGTGACGAATACCACAAACACCAAATACAACAATGTATATAGGTAAATGGTGATCAATAATTAAGCAAGTGAATGTAACTATAGCGCCATAGTCTTAATCTTAGTCAATACATCTGACACGAACATCTGTTCAAACTTCCATTATTTCCTTAAAAATGGCTGTTGCAAGACAGACATATAATTAAGAAGACAGACATCTTCTTAAGAAGCCATTTTACTCGTCAAACCATCACTCATATACAGCTTAACTACATGACCTACGTTTACTGTAGATGTTTACAAGTTTTGTTTTCATTTTATGGTACACAGATACTACTGAATAGAGTTTTTGGCAATACTTTGTTGTGTTTATCTCAAAAAGATAAATATCAAAATCCCAAATATATCAACTAAATAGAATATAATTAAATATAACTTGGGTAAATTTGTACATTTTAGGCGAGGATATCACTCGCCCAGTAGTCTGTGCTGCGGTACTGACATTGTTTATTTATTATTGAAATTTACAGTTCCTAAATGATGTAACTAATGACAAAACTAAAGATCCCCTCCCCTCCCTCATTCATAAACGACTTAGCCTATTTTGGATAAGGGTAATAACAAAATTACCGTACACCGAGCAATCTTCCAAAGGGAAAGGCAAAACTCATAAGTCAACAAACAGACAAAATCAGTCAACAACCGGAAAAATGGGAAAACCGCAATGGCCCCGACTTGGGGCAGGCATTTCCAAAGAAATGATGGGTTGAATCAGATTTTATGGCACCAAACCTCCCGCTTCCATTACGGTTAAAAGGTTCCGGTTGTCACTATAACAGCATTTTTAACAATACTGGGACAAAATAAGTATAATAGTTGTCAACGCAGTACTTTATGAAAATCCATCGTTTATTATCGTCTCTGCAGAACGGTTTAACTAAACGATCATCTTCTTACACATCCTAGTTAGACCCTTTGATTTACTTGCTCTAAAAGACTTTTAAATCATGTCAATTGGCTTTCCAATCTTTTGATTATGAGCGTACCTGATGAAGGTTATTCCAGAAACACGTTGTTTCCTATTATATCTCTCAACTACTTTTTATGTGGAAGGGAGAGGCTAATAACTAAACCCCTTGAGTAAATTGATGATCTAGTCGCATATTTTGAGAGCAGAATACCAAAGATAATATAGTTTCTTTATTTTTATTTATAATACAAGAAAACAACCATTCAAGGATTGTTCGATCGATTCACTAATTACAACAGAACTGCATGGCATTAAGTTTAAAGTTAATTAATTATCTGTATTCAATTTACAAGGACACATGTTGCGTTCCTGTCATAAATTGTGAAGTCAGTTTTTAATTCCTTGAATAAATATTGTTCATTAGGAGATGTTGCAAGTTGCATTTTACGTACACACAATAAACATATTTATATATTCCACAGAAAACTGTTGACCCGTTACAATAACTGACAAAAATGCAGTAATATACCGTGGACGTATATGTAAGAGACCAGGGAAGGGTTAGTGACACACACCCCTCATGCTTTTGTCCCCTCCAATTTAGGCAAATATGTAGAAAAAAGCTCAATTGGTTGTTGACTGATTTTGTCTGTTTGTTTGCCTTTCCCTTTGAAAGATTGCTCGGTGTTCGGTAATTTTGTTATTACCCTTATTTGGTAGCATGGGAGAAAAATACATTCAGTTTATCAAAAGGTATAGAGTATGCTTCGTATGAAATTTTTCTTCTTTTTTTTTTCTTTTTTCTTGCTTGTCTGTTTTTTTTTCAGTTTGCAAATAGTCCAATCACTGAATCCTATCTATATATACATATCACTCGTACATTGATTCGTGAGAGGATACACAAAAATGTGACCACCAAAACGACAACGGAAAGTAATTTCATATGCGAACGTTTCTCAGAACACCAAAATGGACGTATTTATGTCTGGGACAAAGAAAGTCTAATATAGAAAAGGGGGAGGGGGACGCGCACAAACCGCTTTAGTAAAAGCAATATCAGCAAATATTTTGTCAGATTCTTTGATAAGTTAGAAAGATAAATTACAAAATTTTAATACATACTCATAGACTAATGTGCCCTAGAGACAGGACATATTTTGTTACGAGAAAATTCATTGATCAGATGAAAGCATCAAACACAAAATAAAATCTATTTAATTTTGTCTAAGTACTATATATATTAATTGGTAACTTATTGTATATCGCTATATCGTAATGATGCAGTTTTCTCAAACTAGACGAAAAAATATACTGTACCGTACAAGTCAAATAAATCTAGATATATTATTACGTATTAGTAATGTTAAATTAAACGTGATATTTACATAAGAATTACAATGTATCATGTGAATTTGAGCTATGCATACTTTCTTTTGTAAACCATATATTTTTGTCTTTTATGTGGTTCAATTAGTTTTAAATACAACATAGGGAGCCAGTCGTGGCCATGATCGTATATTAATTGGATTTACAACAACCTGTGCAATCGGTGCTTATCACCACTGATGTTGTGGGTTCGACTCCGCTCAGGGCGAAGTGGCGTTAAGCACAATGAAACCGAACCAAACTAAATACAACATAATCTATTTTGATAAAATTCATTGAACTAATACATTTATGTAATATTCAAGAATCTACATTAACACCTTTACAAAAATCACAACCACAAAAAGGGATTCATTCATGCCAATGTTCAAAATTGGCAGAAAATGCACTAATATTTGGCAAATTATCTTCAGTAATTATATTAGTAAGAGTTACATTTAAGATTCTTGGTTTGCAATAACTGATACTCGACTACGCCTCGATGAATTACATTTCACATATCATTACCTGGTATTGAATAATATATACTGTTTCCATGTAAATGTTGTTTTTACAAAATTTGAAAAAGCTTCACTTGAAATTGCTTTAGCATAAATTATAATGAGGAGATTATTAATGTATAATTTATATAATTATATGACCTGAATCAGATATTATTTAGAATCAATAAAAATAAAGCATTTTCTGATTAATAGATATCGAGTAAATATCATATAACATAATCCCACATGACATCTATAAATAATAAGTTTCAAGAATGTTGAATTGAAATTTACATAGACGTAATAGAAATGTGAAACTTAAACGAATGTAGGCGAAAAATTAAAGACATGACTAAACAATGAACAGGGAATGCGGACAAATGCTTTACTACAAGCCAGAATATTTGTTGTCACACGAAATAAAAATTATATCAGTTATGTGAAAATGAAAAATCTTTATATTTCCTTAAAATGTCACCAAAATATCTTATTAAAAACTGCAGTACCAGATAAATTTATGTAATATTCAAGAATCTACATTAACACCTTTACAAAAATCACAACCATTTTTTGCATCTTTCCAGTGATTTTTTTTCTGTAAATTTTGGCATAAGAATTGAAAAAAAGAACATAGCTCCATCTCATAAAAGATTAATTGTCATTTTCTTAGGAAAACATTAGCAATTGGTTGCTATATTTAGATTGTTTTCATGTTAACTGTGTACATATACTCCGATACCAAATCATGTTTCTCATTTATAACTATACATATTTATTATTACTATTTTCAATTTTAGAAATGTTTGTAGCTTTTTAAACATATATTTTTGAATTAGGCTGCAGAATATTTCTACTATGACAGAATGAATGCAAGGTTTCGAGAAAAGCAAATCATCAAATTTTACTGATGAAACACCACCCAACCAAAACATGAAAGGTTTGAAGATACGAAAGGGGTATTCCTAAGACATAGTTTCTCAAGGTTAAGATAATAACGTTATTGGTATTTTTTACCGTCACTTTAAGGGGTATTCCTAAGACATAGTTTCTCAAGGTTAAGATAATAACGTTATTGGTATTTACCGTCACTTTAAGCAGTATTTCGTTTATATCCTAACGATCAGACGTCAGTGGGAAGGATCCCAGCCAGTTATAACTAACAGACCGGTAATAGCCCGACCATGCATGATAAGGTTTCTGGAAACAACCATAATACTTCGGGGGGGGGNNNGGTATCGTGGCGAGAATCCACGTGAGTGGTGTTTGGGTAGCGTTCAGAAGTTTACTACCATAGCCACTCGGTCAATGATGCCCTAGTTGTCCCGGTCGGATCAAACCAAATATCATTAAATCACTATTTGCTGCTTCTACGCTCAGCACGCAGCATTAAGGAATAGAAGAAAAGACTAGTATCAGGATAGTATCTTCGTGGGGACCGACATGTCTACCCGTGTACTGTTGTTTCAGTGGACTAGCGCTGTAAAAATCAAACTAAGCGTGTTGGTCTAGTTAGTACAAAGAGTACATCATTCATCATCATCATCTCAAACGAAATATAGAGGGGCCCGGGTGGCTCAATGAGTTAGGTCGCTGGATCTAACAACTCATACAAGCCTATCACCAATACGGCATGGGTTCGCGCCCGGCTTTGTAAATTACAAACAAGGGTGCACTCGACTCGCAGCCGCAAGTGATCAAGTTTATCAGTTGCTTGCCCATGGTCGGTGGTTCTCTCCGGGTACTCCGGCTTCCTCCACCACTAAGATGGTCGCCATGATATAGCTGAAATCTTGTTGAAAGTGGCGTTAAACACCAAAAATCAAATCAAATCAAATCAAACGAAATATAACATGTACTTGCCTTGATATACAGTCAAACTAGCCTTAAATGGTACAATGTATCTCTAAAAACAAATCACTGTCTCATTGTCCCCAATGATGAATAATACATATAATTTGAACCAGTATATAAAACGGCAATTGTTCATAGAAGGCACAATTATTGGTTCCCTTGAATGCCCCTTATGTACAGGTTTCACTGTAGCTGACAAAATTGGCTAATTTGGCATTAAACAACAATCACTCGCTCAAAAATGACCCAGTTGCTCAATCATTTTTTGTGTAATTAACATGTAGATAACGTCAACCCCTATACCCATGTGACACATTGTGATTTAAATAACATGTTTTAAATTCCTCCTTACAATCTAATTACTACATGTAACGGTTGTTACTGCTGTAATTGGCAAAGTGACTTTTCAATAGCATAGCGTATACAACAGCTTAAGACATCCTTAAGCAATCTTTGACATTTCAAAAGTTCAATGATGGTGAAAATGTCAAACGTCAGACCACGACCTGAAGACTATGTAGGAGTTAATAATAAATATACATGTACAATCTGGAAGGTCAAGACAAATAATAGGTTTATTAGTTTGTTTGTCTAATGGTGTTTAATGCCACTTTCAACAATATTTAAGCTATATCGTGACGGTCAGTTTTATTGGTGGAGGAAACCGGAGGATCCGGAGAAAGCCGCCGACCTCTCGCAAGTCTCTGATAAACTTTATCACATATTGTTGTACACCTCACCCTGATCGAGATTCGATAGCCACTGATTGCGTTGGGAGTTGTAAATCCAACCATCATAGGATGACTACCAGGGATTCTTATTATAAGATATCCTAACCTTTAATATTCTACATGATGAATTTCTACAAATGGAAAGTGGTGTTAGGTAAACACTTACATGGTGCCTGCATAAACGAATTCTCATCTCATCTCAATTTCATTTTAAACAGTGACGAATAGCTGGACAATACAAATGAGGTAAATACGAAACTGTAAAACGAAGGACACACAATAAAATGGGCAAAAGGAAAATGACCCCCCCCCCCAAAAAAAATACAAAAAAAGAACAAAAACAAACAAACAAACAATCAAAAAACAAAACAATACAAAAACAAACAAAAAACAAGGATCCATTAATCACTACATTTAAAAATGGGATAAAGACGAACCAACTAGACTTAAAACTGGAGTGAATTTAGATGATTCGGAAGGATAAGCAGTTCTTGCTTCATTAGTGACACCCTTCATGTTACTCGAGTAAATAAAATCCGGCTAGAAGTCAAATATATATTTGTTCATAAATCTCCTTAAACTAACATATGTTATTGATTGAATAACAATGTTACATTATGCCTAAGCTAATTAAATATTAGGAATATGAATTATTTATTTCTCCCCAAGTAGGTATTGATGTTTGAAGGATATACGTAGGGTTGTATTGCAGTCCTTCATAATAAAAGTCCCTTGAAATCATACAAGATGACCACGCATATCTAAATATTGCAGAGGCGGCTCCAGATATTTTCATAAAAGCGGGGGGGGGGGGGGGGTTTTTTTTTNGGTTTGTTTTCTGGGAGGAATCGGATTTGAAAGCAATTTGTTTTTAAGAAAAATCAAAAGATACCGAAAACTACAAAACTACCAGTCTATGACTAAGCTAATAAAAAAGGGGGCGGATCCGCCTATAATATTGTATATCAAAACAATAAATACATATTCCTTCTCTGCAATGTACTTATGTTTTTATAAAATGAAGAAAAAACATACCACACAGTCAGAACAATTCCGAAATCCAATAGAAAATCACAAAAAACAGACAAAATCGATACTCCTAAAATAAATTGTATCTTAGTACATATTTATTGAACAGTACTATGGTCTCATTATTTTGCTTCACTTCAAATATCACTCGATACTCTATTTTTTAAAACATTAACATTTCAAAAAAGATGTACATAATTGATAAAATTGAAAAAAAACCGCAAAGCAATTATTCTTAATGAGACAAAGTTTAACGCACGAACAGGTAATACATAATGTAATATACACTAGTGGGAAGTATCTAATGAGGTTAGGTATCCATGTGAAAATCGAAACCGTATCCTGTTGTGTGTGTGGGGAAAAAGGGGGGGGGCGTCCTGGTTCTCATCGTATGGTAGTTCAATATACAAAATTATGCAACATATGCCTATCAGCACTAACGTTGTGAGTTCGACTCCAGCTCATAGCGAGGTGTATTCGATACAACATTATGATTTGCGGCAGGTCGGTGGTTTTCACCATGTACTCCGGTTTCCTCCACCAATGAAACTGATCGCCATGATATCACTGAAATATTGTTGAAAGTAACCTTAAACAACAAAACCCGAACCCGTATTGTGTTTTTCAAAACTGTAAAATTAGAAATGTTCGTAGATACCAAAGGGGTAATTAGAAGCCGTAAATCGTAAAAGGACAGACTATACAATGGCCAAAAGTAAAAGGATACAGAGTGATCTTCAAAGCACCACACAGAAAACTAAAAAGTAAGAAATGAGCGTAACGTAAGTCGAGAGTGAACCCATGCACTCCGGAAGGTTAGCAGTTCCTGCTTCACAAGTGTTTCTAAATTTGTATATTTTACGTTTTTATTTACTCCTATGTATGATCGCTGTTTGGATTTCATACAAAATCATATCCGTTCACAAATAAATAAATGTATTCTATAATTGATAATTCTAGATACGAAACAATAATTTCGATTCATTATTATCTTATAATAAAACGCAATGATGATGCAGATTTACCAATCAATATCAATCATATTGACCCCTGTTTGAACTCTAATTAACATGGAAAAAGATAGATGAGCCATTAAAGTATCTCCTTGGACACGATACACACTAATACTAACACACACTTATAACGATGAGTAATTCTAAGTAAACGTTAGAGAATACCGAAGGCGAATCAGAAATGGACTATCCAGAAAAACTGGCAACAAAACACAGACAAACACTGAGTTGCAAAAGACTACAATATCTCATTGGAAACAATACACACTTATAATGATGAGTAATTCTAAGTAAACGTTAGAGAATACAGAAGTAGCAATCAAAAATGGACATTTCAGAACAACTGGTAACATTGGGTATACAAGACACAAGGCGAAGATAAACAACGAGCTGCAATATCTTATTGGACACAGTACACTAACCTACACTTCTAGCATGAGCATGCAATATGCGCTAGATGTCCATTATGCATTACCATTGTAAATGCTGTTTTGTGGGGGAGAGGAGAAGTTTACACATTGCGAGATGCAGATTACCAATAGAAAATGCATTGTCAGTTTCATGCAAATATATCTTCTATTTTGCGAAATTGGAGAGGTGAGGCTTGACAATATCCCATTAAGATTCCTGTTCTAATTTTCGATTTTAACCACCGTTTTTCCTGTCATTAATCCCTAGTCCCCCTTTCGCAATTTAAGTTCCCACTCGACTACCTGTTTCCCGTTCTCAGTACACGTCTTATGTGTTGACAATAGCTGGTGTGAAATTTGCACCTCTAAAAGTGGGTTTTCATAAGTAGAAACTGGTTGCACAGACTGGGGAATTGTCTACCATAACCGTTTTAGTTTACCATTTGCCATTAGAATTCATCGGTGGTTTCAAGATAATAAAAAAAGACAAGTTATTATATTAGTAAAAAAAGATGACTTGCCAGTACATTAGCAATTATCACTTAAAAACAAGCATGCCCATTAACCGGAAATTAAACCATTAAAAACAATTAGTTCGCTGTCTGATAAAACAACAAACACTAATAAAACACAAAAATGAACAAATAAAAGATGAAACGTCAATAGGACAAGGTTGTTTATAACATGGTAAATTCGATATAAAATGGAAAAATACAATGCCGTCAAAACAGTCACAGAACCTAATCTCACAAACAGGCTAAATTGGCACCTCTAACACAGATATACAAGGCCGTTGCCATTCTTGACTTTAAAAAAAAATTGAGGGGTTGGTTAAACTACATGCAGTTTTATGGACCAAACTGCCCATTTTAGTAAAATTAAGTATTTTGTAAAAAAAAAAAAAAAAAAAAAAAAAAAAAAAACAACCATAAACGTCGATTCTATTCCACAACTGTTTGGTGTAAAGCACAAGTAATACAGACGTAATTATCAAATTAAGTGCACACGACACGCATCTGGAATAAAGTCCTACATACATGCTTAACGCCAAAATATCTGAAAACCAATCATTTAAAAGTCTTGGGAAGCAAGAAGACCAAAGGCCTAAACAGGATACACAACAATCACCCACACACCACACTTACTAAATACCATCATGCTTAATTGTATTTGTATGAATATCGTTCATAATTATTACAACTTTGCTTAATTGTATTTGTATGAATATCGTTCATAATTATTAAAACTTTGCTTAATTGTATTTGTATGAATATCGTTCATAATTATTAAAACTTTGCAATCACGAAGTCGTACTTAGGAGGACCAGGATATCTAAATGAGGGAGTGCGTCATTGTATTATTAGTAATTATAAGTCATCACGATAATACGTTATTACATCATACATATAAGTATATAGTCAATATTATCTCCAAGGTCATAAATAGACATGTAGCAGGTTGATTTGATAGTTCAATATCTTCTATCATATGTCATTAAATAAATGTTAGGGAATACCGAAGATGCAATAAAGAATGGACAATCCAGCACAGGGTATACAAGACGAAGAAAAACAAAACAAAAGCGAAACAATATATGTTGGACATCAATATACGCAAACAAACACAAATAACGTAAATAAGACATGAGTCCTCCTACAAACAACTGGAGGTACAGACACACAATCAGACAGCACAAAAAATAAAACAGATGAGCATTCTTGGCAGTGATAGAGGAAATAAAACATCTACTTTAAAAGTAAAAGATACATTGTCATTTGAAATATGGTTATTTCGTAACGGTCAACATGAAGCCATTCAGTCTAATATTGTGCATTTTGCTAAACATTAATACATCTTGTGTACCTTCCCGATTTGATTATAAACGTTTTATGCGAGTTATTCCCCTTGAGAAGGGTAGAATTGTACCATCTCTGACAAGAACAATGAAAAGGAAAACGAATCAGGGTATAATTTTCGTACAATTTGTAGATATTTCAACATTGTAAAAATCAAGGGTTAGGGTTGTAGTGTTAATGCCACTTTCTTTCAACACTATTTCAGTTTTAGCGGCGGTATGAAAAAAGTTTTATAGCAAATAAAGAAAAAAAATCACATGTTTGTACAACATTTTAATTGTTGAAGGAGGGGGGAGGGTACATGTTATTTTCTTTTAACTTTGCATGAAGCAGAGCCATATATCCCATTTCAAAGGAAAATAAGTCCGGTATAACGTATACTTTTAGAATCAATCCCGGTAATGTGCATATGATCTGTGTACAAAACATTCTATTTTATGATCATCTCATTTAATTTCATTTTTTTCGAGTTAACTTTACGGAAGCATCAACGTTATCAAATATTTAAAACAACCAAATTACTGACTTATTTTGCAGAAAATAAATGAATCCTCATAGTAATGACCAGCAACCATATTCATAACTTGTTTTGATAAAGTTTGATAGCACCCACTACCAATCTATTGCTCCGTTCATATATGTTGAAAACCCCTTTAGGGAACGATCACCTGTATGCTTGTCCCCCTCCCCCCCAAAAAAATGTTGCCATAATTTATTGGAATAACACTGAAGAAAAAGTACATAATTTTCATGTAAAAAAATAATAATCTGTTGTATGTTGAGTGTGAAAAAAAATATTGCTCGGGGAAATACATTGCCCCCTCCCTCTAAAAGAGTTAAATTGTCGGTTCCTAATAGTAAAACATTTACATGATCTGGGAACTGCAAATTTCAATAAAAATATATCTGAGAAACCATATCAATGCCGAATCACTGACTACTGGGTGGATGACACTCACGGGGAATATTAACCCACCAGCAGAGATATCGACCCAGTGATAATAATAAAGAAACAGATAAGGTATGTGAACAATTCATACTCATTTATGTGTTTGTAATGATATGTTCTATATTATGATCCCATATTACTATGACAACACAATAGCATCAACAGCATCATAAAAGATCTTGGTGTTACATATATATGTACAAAAAATATATAGCTGATTCAGTGCGCACGACACTTTTTTTTTATAATCTTCATCAAGTATAATAATTGTCTAGTGATTTTAAAAGTCTTCTAGAGCATGCAAACTGAAGAACATAAACAGGATAGCCAAGATCGATTTAAGTTACATATATCTGAACGAGATGAACCGTAGTTTTACATGCTTCTCATTCACGATATACAATCTGTCTTTTTTTCTTTCTCTCTTTTGTTTATAGTCTACTATTACAGTTGCATAAGAACTATTCGATTATTCGAAAGACTACTCATTTAATACATAGGTATAGACTTAAAAATTAAAACACATTGTTATACCATTTTTCGTACTTGCACTCAAGCTTCAGCCATTGAAAATTAATTTGTATTTGTTGATAACCAATATTCGTGGTTTTCCTTGGTTCAAGCAAACCACGAAATTTAGTGCACAGCGAAAGTAATATTAACAAGAGAGGTCAACTCAAGTATCGGGATAACAAATTCAAATGTCAACGAACATCACATATTCTGCCAATCCACGTAAACTGACATCAACGAAGAAAAAAAATGAAACCACACAACTTAAGTACATAAATCAATTAATAATTTACTCCTGTGTCCTATATACTAAAAAGGGCTAATGTGTTCAATTAAAATGCAATATAGATATGTTCTGATAAAAATAAAACAATATGGCAATTAGTACGTGTTCTCAGAGTAAAAATGCACAATAATAATCTAAATTTTCAAATGTTTCACATCAAATGGATTTGATGGTTACATATAAATAATAGGTGGTATTGTTCTTCCACCAGCAATTCCAACAACGTACATGTTGTGATTTTCCAAATGCATTCAACAAAATGAAATTTGATCAACTGTAGATTTGTGTTTTTTCTTAACGTTATCAGACTGCTTTAAATTTACAAATATAATGATTATTACATATTTTCTTTTTTCACTACTTATCGACTGTCTAAACAGTATTGATAGAAATAATATTAATCGTTTCATTCAAAAAATTGTCACTAACTGTAACGTTCTTGTGGAGGGTTTGGATCCCATTTACCGGTTTAATCCCGCCATATTGTTGTACCTGTCTCAAGCCAGGACCTGGATTTCCAACGTCATATGTCGTGGTCTTTCTTGTGTTCAGTCGCTGGACGTTAAACACCAATCAATCAATCAATCAATCAATCAATCAATCAATCTTGTGTTTAGTGTGTTCAGTTAAGATGAGAGGTGGTTGTTCCTTTTGCTGATATTTGTGGGACTGATGATCATCACTGTTTAAACTTTCTTTTTATAAGTATCTTCAAGATGTGTACAAAGTTTAATCGTTAAATTTTGACTTACTATGCAGCATGTTCAAGGAATTTAAATGAGAATTAAAATATGAATAGAACCAATAATTAAGGAAATGCCATATGAACAAAGATCTATAACGTGGAAGCAAGCTTTATTGTTGGAGGATACACGAGTAGCAGAAGGTCGACCCCCCCAACATTACGTGGTACTGAATGCATATGAATATATAAATCCAATAAGCACTACCCCTTCTTTGTAAAAATTGAAATATTAGAGATGCAAATACAAATGTACATATAGGAAAACCGAAAGTCGAATCTTTCACTTACTGCATAGGAATATTAAATTCCAATAAGCCCCATCCCTCTTTGTGGACGGAGAAATATGAGAGATGCAGACACATATATGAGATACCTGAAAGTCAAACCACTTCTGATTCCATAGGAAGATATATATATATACAACAACCCTCCATCCCTCTTTGTTAAATGAGAAAAATTAGAGACACATATTCATAGTAAGATATCAATCCAACTAAAACCCCCTGTTTGTGTTAGAAAAAAATATTAGAGACGCAGATACAAATGTGAATGGTTAGGAAGATATAAACACAAAACCCATTCCCTTTTTTGCTACAGCTGAAATATGAGATAGACAGATACATTTAGAATAAAAATTACTATTAATATAAACTAAAATTAATAATATTGAAAAAAATATGATTGCACTTACCTTCTTCAATTGTGTTGTAAATAATCCATTCCTTACTGACAACACTAACACATAAAATTATTATACTTAAGATCACAAAAAACAAAGCTAGGTATCTTGAGCGACGAAATACTTTGTGCTTCCAAAAGCTAGAGAGTATTTTCCACTCTCTGGCACTTAAATATATATCGTAATGGGCAGAAAGAAGTCTTTGATTTTTCTTTGATTTTTCAATTGCATGGTACATTTGAGTCTGTCTTTCACGATGTCTTCTAATATAGTTGATATCGTCCTCTGAGATATACTTATCTGTCAAATCAGGGTGAACAAATTGAGCTGTCAGTTCTTGTCTTGCTTTTTTGATTGGGGTTGTAGCACGTTCAACGGGCACATTGTCGGGTACTTCCAGTTTTCGTTGATAAGAAGCTCTTCGTGCTCTACCCCATTTCATCCATGCTGAATCGATGTCATTTCCTAGAAAGATATTTGAGCCCGAACGGGAACGCATAGAACCCTGTGATGAGCGACTTTTGATTGACGATTTTGATTCTTTCCGTTTCCATTCGTGATTTGTATCGTCTACATTAAGTGCCGGTTTATGAACTCTCGCTTTAGGTGTCCGCGGTTTAATAACCTCATTTTGGCTCTGGTTATAATTTGACCACGATTCCCTTTCGTCTTCTATTACATGATTACCGATATTGTGATTCCGTCTATGATTATGTGGCACACTGTAATTTTCATTTAATCCAGAAGAATTGTAATTCCTATTTTGTCTTGAAGGATTTGATGTCTGATTGAACAAATTATCAAAGTCTGGTCCATCCGAAAACATTGTTTTCATTTCCGTGTCTGGACTAATTCCTTTTTTGGGTTCCGGATTTGACCTAGTTACTAGACTTTTAGGTTCTTTTGGCACAACCATTGCATGCTTGTAAAGTGCTATATGCCCATGATCACATTTTCGGTCATTAAAACTTTGATTACTGTGTATACTCTCACGTGAAGAAAATTCCGATGCTCCTAGACCACTTGTTTCTGTTGAGCTTTGTTGATGTATACGTTGTAAACTTGGAGATTTCTCAATACAACCTCCACGATCCGGAGAAAGATAGTGTCTACCATTGTTCCCGCCGCCCGGATTACTAGTTTGTTCCTGACCTGAGTTCGACATTATAGTCAATAATACAACAGAGTCGGGTCAATGTTTATTATTTAATTACTAACATAGCTCCCTGGTGGTGTTTTAATACTTGTAATATAACTCAGTGAGAAGGTTTATAACGCTAGCTATATGTATCCTGACGATTATAACAGTTTTCATACTGATATATTTTTTTCTTAATTTTCTTTCCTTTATTTTGATTATAAAATATTATTTACCTTACAAATTACTTGTTTAAAGGCATACCTTTATAATGTAATTCTAATGTTCAATAAAATCCATTGGTTTTGTATATATATCATCCATTTAAATTGCATACGCTCCAGATTTGATTTCTAAAATCCATATCAATTAAAATAAAATGTCATATTTATCATATTTTTATAAGATCCATAAATTCCGTCAATATATTCCAACAACAATTTCCTTTTGAAATATACATCAAATAATACGGATAAACACAGGTAAGTGGAACATTTATTAAATTAAATATCACGCTGTCATTGATGGAATCAAATGATAGTACGGAAAAACTAATAGACATTCGTTGTCTCTCCTCTCCATTCTGTGTCGTATTGATAAAATTGAAGGAAATATATTATATATACCATGTACTGTGGTGAAATTAAACATGCGTTGTTAACAAATACGCGACATAATACAGATATATAAATATATTGACGTATCATAGAATATAATTTTACCATTGAAAAAATGTCACAGAATAAAACAAAATAACGCTTCACCAATTATCACTTACTGCTGCGATCAATAAATCGTATGTATACAATGTATATACATGTATACCGATATTTAATATTAACCGTCAATATATACAAAAATGAGACAGATGCAAGTAAATAAATAAATAGAATATTATATATGTATTTTTTGAAAATATCATTGTTGAGAGTAGCATAAAAGGAATATACTTTGTAGTCTTGTTTTTTGTTTCAATAATGAAATAATTCACCATTAGCATGCTCTGCAATTGAAAAATGAGGGAAACGAAAGAAATAAATAATTCAAGCCGAACGTATACAATTACTGCTAATCCAACGGTGCATAGAAAGCCTAGATATTGCTTCATTAAAACGCCTTTATAGGAAAGAAATATCGATTAATTTCACTATAGATGTAACAGATGTGAGGGTCTAGAACGAAGGGATTATAGTATAATAGTGTAAACCAAGTTTTAAAAGGAAGTAAATTGCGTATATGCTAATTTGATGTTTTCACAAAATGTATTGGCTTGGCATGTGATTTTAAAATATTGTAGTAACTAATGGTGTATTAACAATCAACACAAAATGTTTCTAGGAATTACGAAGAGGCTGAACAAGGCATTTCAGATAGGGGTGATAGAAATTTGTGAAGAGGGTTGAGGGTGAGCGAGGGATTTTAAAATATTGTAGTAATGAATTGTGTATTAACTAGCACAAGCAACACAAAATGTTCCTGAAAATTGCAAAGAGGGGAAACAGGGCATTTCAGAAAGTGGCGAGATAAATTTGCAAATAGGTTGAGCGTGAGCGAGACATATAATTAAGAAAGGGAGCAAAATATGCATAGAATCGTATAATTCTCACATGTATATTTCAAATACATAACAATGAGTATGATTGATTGATTGATTGATTGATTGATTGATTGATTGATTGATTGATTGATTGATTGATTGATTGGTGTTTAACACCAACGTTATCAGTATCTCAGCTATATCATGGCGTTATGAGTATGACAATATTTATTCTAGTAAATACGTCTACATAGACAATATACATCTACGTACATTGTCGGCGAATATAAAATGTATTTGTACGAGCTTTAGAAACAAGGTTATCTGGCGAGCTGTTCATTCTATTTTAAGGCGAGTGCAAATAAATTTTATATTTCATGACACTGTACGTATAATGTTAAATTTACAAACATAAAAGCACAAACATGGGCCATTTTGGTTGAACTTTCTGTTGGGTGTCTACAGCGCAGTACGTGTTTTATCAAAGTCTAAGCAAACGTCATCGTCGGTAACCCACGGTTGGTTCCGATACGTTCCTCTCTCTCCATCACCCGTGGGTCAAATCGCTTGTAAACATTCGTACTCATGAATATTCAAAGTTTCGAATTAACCAATCAAAATCACGTTTATGAAAGTGAAACTCTTTGGTATCGGAGTTAAAAAAATCGTTCTGTCATTAATGGATGCGCCCATGAAAATGTGTGGATGAAGTGTAGTGCAGTATAGAAAGTCCCTCAATTCTTTCACTCCAAATTTTTGCAACAGGTCCGACATTTTTTACTTTTAACTAAGCTCATTATGAAAGGAACGATTTGATTGGTTGAATCGCATTAGATGTTTGTAATGCGAAAACTTATGACTTATTTATGAGTACGAATGTTTACAAGCGATTTGACCCACGGGTGATGGAGAGAGAGGAACGTATCGGAATCAACCGTGGGTTACCGACGATGAGAAAACGCTAGAGAAACTCGAAGGGGCAACCAAGAATGGACACTCCAGAGACACCGGTAACACTGGGCACACAAGACACAGGACGAAGACAAACAAAGCAAAAACACAACGCAATATATGTTGGACACCACTATTCGCAAGCAAACACAAATAACGTAAATCAGACATGAGCACTCATACAACTAACTCGAGGTAAAGATGAACCGAAAATAGCTTTTATGCGGAAATCGTAACAGACACAGAACTCAGAACGTAAAGACACATAATAGGACTATACAAAATGTACAATGCCATTTCATATCCTCCAACATGTTACATTTAAAGGTGTATAGCTACCTAGATAAGATCACGTCTTATAATAGTAGGATTTATCAGGATCAAACCGGAAACTAAAATGATGAGTAACACCGACCCCACCAAAACCCGGGGATGAATAGCACTTCTATGTAGATGAGACGCAGGGTACCGTGATACATTACCCTTTTAATAAAATAAATGTATATATACGCACATCTTTATATAAGCAGTAAATGTTCTTATTACAGAATAACATGGATAAGAGGGTAAGATTACACGTCGAATAATAAATAATTTTTTTAGTTTATTTGAAAAAATATGCACATAAATCGAAAAAATGTAAATTAATCTAAATGTTTGCAACATA
>MJUT01058894.1:1448599-1461710 GCA_002080005.1 Gigantidas platifrons | reverse complement strand
GTCTTGAGATACACATTTCTTCCCATTGATGACTAATTTCGTCAAATAACTTTTAGATTTCTTATTTCTGTTCAGAAATGTCCATAACTTCTTTTGGTCGATATCGAAATCGTTTTCCAGTGAGTTGTATGTCTCTTACATATAAGTCTGGTAGACATTTCGTAACTCACATCGAAAATGTCTTTTAGCACATTTGTATTCTCTAAATGCCCTATGTTCACCTCTCGGTCTTCCTTCCGATATCCACACTTCTCTCTTTACCGTTATCGATCGATGTAAGTCTTTTATATGTTTGCTCCAGTAGGGTTTAAGATGCCTGACAAACTCCTTGTGCGCCAAAGTTTCGTTTTCAGCTCTTTTGATTGCAATGACGATATTTGCATAATAATGTTCTATGTCTTGATTAGTGCATCCTACGTTCGGTACTTGTATGTGCCATACAAATTGTGAAACTGCGTAAGAATAGTCAGTCAATTTATTCTGCTGTCTTGCCTTTCTCCACGCTACTTTATCTGCTATTGGTATTGTTTCTGATTTAGCGTCCATGTTTTGATCAGTTTTAACTTCAACTATGATTGGATGATGATCAGACACGTTAAAAGAGTAGTCATCGAGAACACGCCCTGAATTCACCTGACAAATATAATCATTAGAGAGCAATATATGGTCTATGGAAGTTGTTGGTCCATCTTCATATGATTGAAATGTATACGGCGAACCTATTCCAAAAGGCTGTAAATGCAGAGATACCAATTTGAATTCATTCAGAAAATGTTCGAATAGCTCAAATCGCTTGTCGGTTACGATACTGGTCAATCTTGGACCATTTACTTTCACATTCAAGTCGCCTAGAATATAAACAGTTCCCATCTCAGAATACACAGCATAAATTTCATAGAGTCGTTCAACGTAAGTTCTAAAATACTCGAAGGATTTGGAGGTTGCAGGTAAGTAAACACAAAAACGAATATCCTCTCGAAATTCAAAGTATGTATTTCAATTCCTTTTATGCGATTGTCATCTAACTCTATGCATTCTACATATTTCAAAATTGACGATTTAACAATAAAAGTAACTCCGCCTTCCATTCGAGTCTTTATCAATGTAAGGTTATTGTCATCAACACACTTAGTATTCACGGACTGATAAAATGGATCAATGCTGTCAAGCATGTGTGCACAGTGCCCCCTTAACCAATGTTCTTGTAGTGCACAAATGTCGACCTTGTATTTATTCAGACATTCCACTAAGTAAGCAACACCGGACATAATTCCGCGACAGTTCCAAGACATCAATGTCAATTTATTGAAATTGTTGAAATACATAGAAAACTTTAATTCAGTGATAGTGTCAATAACGATTACGTGATCTCTCATGTAATTGTTGTCGAGATAACCATTGTTTTACGAATATATCATCTGGCCAAAATTTCTGATCATACACGGTGGCCTTTTCAGACGGGCGAACATTTAACTGAGCTAAGTTGCTGTATAGTCCTTTTGTGAAGAAACGGATATGTGTAAATTTCACATTATTCTCTGCTATAAAGTTTCGCATATCATTTTCGGTACAGTCCTTCCTGATGCCACCGACATACAGGCGCTCAACCCTCTTTTCATGGATACCTCTGAATCTATTTAGCGATGCCATAATTTGGTCACTTGAAATAATGACATCGATATTTCTACTGGAAAGTCTGTTATCAACTTTATCTGTAGATTCGCATGAGATGTTTTTTCTTCCCATATCTCTTGCATGTATTTCCTCTGGGTGTTTCATAATATCACTGCTAATATTATTTCTAGAAAGTGTTGGAGATGAATGATATTCTTCCGAGTTCTGCTTTGGACTTTCGAAAGATATTAAGTTTTCTATTACACTCGAACATCTTAGTTTCTCTGGTGAATATGATCGGTTATTCGAGTTGATTAACTCTTTTCTGAAATCCCTATTTAAGTCTCCGATACTTTCTTTGTTCAATTTTATAGTACGTTTGGTCTCCTCAATATCATTATTTACATCGGCAATATATCTCTTTACATTTTCCAGATTTGATCGTAAGGCATCAACTCCGTTGAATTTCGCGTCCTCGATTCGTTTTATTCTTGATTCATTAGATTTCACATTTGCCTGTAACTTCTGAATGATTTCACACGTTGATTCGATTTTTGTTGAATTATTTTCTGTTTCTGTAGTGAGAGAGCTTATAACACTATCGATTTCAGCAATATCTTTTTTGACGTTATATATGTTTGCATTATTCTGCTTGATACTATGGTTTTCCTCTTTCAGACTTAGTATTTATGTTCTAATTTCAGTCATGAGTTCCATTAATTTTGAATTTGACATTTCAATCATGTTCTTGAGAGTGTTAATATTGCCATCTTGTTCTTTTATAGTACTTTTTAGCCTTTCATGTTCTTTTATCACTTCCTTCAACTTATAGAAGTATAGAAAGTCCCTCAATTCTTTCACTCCAAATTTTTGCAACAGGTCCGACATTTTTAACTTTTAACTAAATTCATTATGAAAGGAACGATTTGATTGGTTGAATCGCATTAGAAGTTTGTAATGCGAAGACTTATGAATTATTCATGAGTACGAATGTTTACCAGCGATTTGACCCACGGGTGATGGAGAGAGCGGAACGTATCGGAATCAACCGTGGGTTACCGACAATGAGCAAACGCTAGAGAAAACCGAAGGGGCAACCAAGAATGGACACGCCAGAGACACCGGAAACACTGGGCACACAAGACACAGGACGAAGACAAACAAAACAAAAACACAACACAGTATATGTTGGATACCACTATTCGCAAGCAAACACAAATAACGTAAATCAGACATGAGCACTTATACAACCAACTCGAGGTAAAGATGAACCGAAAATCGCTTTTATGCGGGAATCGAAGCGGACATCACAACACGGAAGTCAGAACGTAAAGACATAATAGGACTATACAAAATGTACAATGCCATTTCATATCCTCTAACAACATGTTAAATTTAAAGGTGTATAGCTACCTAGATAAGATCACGTCTTATAATAGTAGGATTTGTCAGGATAAAACCGGAAACTAAAATGATGAGTAACACCGACCCCACCAAAACCCGGGGATGAATAGCGCTTCTATGTAGATGAGAAGCAGGGTACCGTGATACATTACCCTTTTAATAAAGTAAATGTATATATACGCACATCTTTATATAAGCAGTAAATGCACTTATTACAGAATAACATGGATAAGAGGGTAAGATTACACGTCGAATAATAAATCAATTTGTTTAGTTTATTTGAAAAAATATGCACCTAAATCGAAAAAATGTAAATTAATCTAAATGTTTGCAACATATATGATCCGAGGGATGTGTTTGTAAAAATAAATAGCTCATTTCTAAAAACAGTTTTAATGAACGGAGGAATAAGTTGATAATAGTACTTTATGATAAATTACTACAATGTGTGTGTTACTCAATCTTTAGTTTTCAGTGTGATGTTCTGTAGGTCATTGTTTGTCCCTTTGTGCCTTTCGATTTACGACTTCTGATTACAACTTTAGTATCTATTCATGTTCAAGTTTTGGTAAATTGTTTCCTAACATTCTACAGCAAGCAATTAATAGGTGACAATTTCTAGTTAGATGAGGAAAAATGTTTTTGACATTTACTTTCGTAATTCTGTTGTTTCGAATCATGTCAATTCCGACCACGTTCCGTCTTTTTCGTGTCCTGACGTCTGAACAAATTGGCAGGCGATTTCCGGTGTTTACGCCATTACTGTGACAACGTCAGCATATCATAGTCGTAGATGCGGTAGATTATAAGTAATTGTAATATGGAGACGCCAAGGAAACCGCTGAATAAATACTGGTGTTCGGTACCCCACTATCTGTCTTATATAAGAAATATATACATAAAGGCAGATCGTTTTCCTTTCATGATGCTGACAGCCGCAAATAAAAAAAGAAAACAAATTTAAATTTAAAGAATTATTTGTCTCTGCGTTGAAGTCTTTGATACAAATAAAATAATTTAATTGATATCTGTCTTTTACAGAAAATGTTAAGATATTTTTATCTTGAGAATCGAACGTTAAAACGGCACATATCGATTGGAGTTTTTGTTGTGTACATTGACACCGGAAGCTCAGGGCCAGCAGTTCCATCGAAATCACGTGATCTGGCAGACGAAAATAACAAAATTTTGACGGAATGGAAATGATTCGAAACAACCGAATTAAAATACTTCAAAGGCCTCATAGTTATTGATGGGGATAGTTCACGAGAAATATGCCACCCTCCTCACTGAATCAAGTATTGCGTTGACTACTATTATACTTATTTTGTTCCAGTATTGTTATAAATACTATTATAGTGACAGCCGGAACCTTTGAACCATAATGAAAGCGGGAGGTTTGGCGTCTTAAAATCTGATTCAACCCACCATTTCTTTGGAAATGCCTGTACCAAGTCAGAGTCATTACGGTTTTCCCAGTTTCCTGGTTGTTGACTGTTTTTGTTTGTTTACATACTTATAAGTTTTGACTTTTCCTTTGGAAGATTGCTCGAAGTTCGGTAATTGTGTTATTATCCTTATTTAGTATCTTCTATTCTGCTTTGTTTGCGCATAGTGGCGTCCAGATCATATTGTGTTGTGTTTTTAATTGTTTGTCTTCGTTTCGTACCCTATGTTACCAATTTCTCTCTGGATTGTCCATTTTTGATTGTCCCTTCGGTATTCTCAATTTTTTTTATTTCAACAAATGCACCAATATCAACAAAACGATCAATTTAACACGCACAAGCAAGCGTGTAGCAATGGAAACATATTTGGTGAAAAAGAGTTATTATTCGATGAGCATCTAGACTATGCGTTCCCATCATTTAAGCAAATGTTCTAAAATTTTAGACAATTGCATTTGTATAATTTAGAGTGCTAATTCATGTCTATTCAAGGAGGAGATAATTCCCAGGTTTATTTTTACCATTGTAATGTATGACATTCTTAGAATAACGGATTCTGTTTATCCCTTTGATATCTTTCTTTCTATTTGAAATTGATGGTTAAAAAAAAAAACGGTTTCTTGAAGGTTATGATGAAATAAAAACATCATAGTCAGCGTATTGTTGTGTACACGACATGTTTTCTAAATAACCTCCACCAGGTACATTAATAGCCAAAAGTGGCTAAATTTAGCTATGCACGAGGGAGGTGAACCTTAGTTTTAATAATAATATACAATTACTGTCTTTTGGTGAGGTAAATGTGTGGATTTATTGACTTTTGAAAAAAATTATATTCACTGAGCCCGAAATATATATTTATTTATTTCCTCCAATAATGAAGAGCTATAGATAGATTGATAGTTTTAGTAAAGACAGAGAATAGTAAAGCGTATGTACATTGTATATGTGAAAAAAGAAAAAGTAAACATTTACACAAAAAGAGAGGGAAGTTAAAAATTGATTGTGATTTAGAGTTAAAAGAAGTGTCTCTCAGCTGTAATTAAACATTTCACTGTACTGGTTAGATCCAGGTTCTGCACATCGCGTAGATGTTTATTATGCATGCTTGTTGAAAAAGAGTCCTCTCATCACTATTTAGATTAAAGTCACTTCGACAGGACACAATATTTGCCAAAAAGTCTATATCGGTTAAGCTATGAAGATGTGCGTTGAATTCTATTGGACCAATGTTTATCAAGTCACACCAAAATTTTTCTCTTTGTGTTTGCATCGACTCGCACGATGTAATAATATGTAAAGTAATGTCTCTCAAAAATCTACCACACTTGTCGCAAAGAGTATGCTGTTCATTATAAGGATGAACCAAAGTACATAGACTGATTATAAATCGACATTGTTCTTGTAATTCTGGAAGTTTACGCCCTAGTGTCCAAGCATGATGTTGATCGTCTGCCATAGTATGAATACGAATGAAAAATACAAAGTCAATGTCATTATTCGTCCTTTCACACCACGAGGATTCTTCAGTAATTTGAATAGCCACTTTGACACTCTTCTTCCACATGCTGTATGATGGGAATCGTCCAGTTAAGAGATAATTATCAAAATCAAACAGTCCATATTTAAGCAATATTCTGTGTATATCTGGAATAAATCCAAGGCTATTAGAAACGCACCCATATCTGAATTCCATAGTTCTTGTAAGAAATATCTGCTTCGGTAGCATTGAATTTTTCATCACCATTAGTTTTCATAGAAACAAAAGTTTTCTTTCATCAATGTATGATTCCGCGGACCTCCAACCAATAAGAGATAAACACATATCAGTTCTAGTTAATCTAGGAAGTTCTTGGGTGGATATGCAGACAAATCGCTGCGCACGTTCGAGAGGTAAAATTTCAGTATTAGAAATGCAGGTCCATAATTCGCATCCAAAAAACTACTTTGGAAAACACACTTGACGTACTACGCGACTACACAGTTCAACACTGGCAACGGACGGGTGCAGGCCAGACTTCATCAGCACTAGAGCGGAAGATCTGAAAATTCTGCAAGCTTGCATAGTTCGCTCTACTGAGTTCAACTTGGAGTTCAGCAATACCCCAACGTGTTTCGCAGATGTTTGTACCGGAATTATGCTATTGTAAAGTATAATATCTTTATTTTGTGGATGACCTCCGAAGTTCAGTTGAATACTTTTATTTGGGTTAAACTTGAATTTCCAAACATAACTATAGTTTTCACATATTTTCACCATTTTTTTAATATCCCCATTGTTTGTGCTTATTAATGCAATGTCATCAGTTTGTACTGGTGACGATACATGAATGTCCAAAATCATTACACCACGCCTACTCATGGAAAGCTGTTCTAATAAGTCATTTATGTATAAGAGATACAGTTTGCAAGATAAGCTGCTGCCTTGTCGAACACCCCGATAGATAGAAAAATAACGTGAAATTCTACCATTGTATAAAACGGCACATTTAGTGTCTGTATACATATTGGCGATTAGTAACCAAAGCTTTCCAGTGACACCGTATTCTAGCAGTTTATACAACAGTCCTTGGTGCCATACCGTATCGAATGCTTTTGTTGAATCTAGGAGAATCACTATAATTTTTCCAAGTCTCTCAAGATGATGGTAAATGGATTCTTGAATGTTGAAAGATGTATGCAAGCATGATATACCTTGTTAATACGCTGTCTGTTGTTGATTTGGAAATGGTTTGTTGTCTTTCTTCAATGTTATTTTTGAATCGATGATCTTGTCAAATACCTTTCCAATGCATGATGCTAAACTTATTCTTCTATATGAATTTGGATTGTCCTTGCACTTGCTTCCTCCTTTAAATAATGGAACTATAAGGCTAGATTTCCATGGTTTTGGTGTGTAATAGCTCGTGCTGACTAAATTAAATAATTTCATCATATGCCATTTTAAACAATTGCCTCCATATTTCAGGTGTTCGTATGCTATATTATCAAAGCCTGTAGCTTTATTGTTCTTCAAAGTTTTGAACACTTTCTCTACATCAGTTAAGTCAATGTTAAAGTTCCTAAAGGAGATTCCTTTGAAAACCTCGCTCGCCTCATTTACTGTCTCTCTAATATTAAGTTCCTTTTGACTCATTTGATTTTCATCACAAGTTTCCATCTTAAGAATTGTTTCAAAATGTTCTGCCCAACCATCTAGAATATCGTCTTGAGATACACATTTCTTCCCATTGATGACTAATTTCGTCAAATAACTTTTAGATTTCTTATTTCTATTCAGAAATGTCCATAACTTCTTTTGGTCGATATCGAAATCGTTTTCCAGTGAGTTGTATGTCTCTTACATATAAGTCTGGTAGGCATTTCGTAACTCACATCGAAAATGTCTTTTAGCATATTTGTATTCTCTAAATGCCCTATGTTCACCTCTCGGTCTTCCTTCCGATATCCACACTTCTCTCTTTACCGTTATCGATCGATGTAAGTCTTTTATATGTTTGCTCCAGTAGGGTTTAAGATGCCTGACAAACTTCTTGTGCGGCAAAGTTTCGTTTTCAGCTCTTTTGATTACAATGACGATATTTGCATAATAATGTTCTATGTCTTGATTAGTGCATCCTACGTTCGGTACTTGTATGTGCCATAAAAATTGTAAAACTGCGTAAGAATAGTCAGTCAATTTATTCTGGTGTCTTGCCTTTCCCCACGCTACTTTATCTGCTATTGGTATTGTTTCTGATTTAGCGTCCATGTTTTGATCAGTTTTAACTTCAACTATGATTGGATGATGATCAGACACGTTAAAAGAGTGGTCATCGAGAACACGCCCTGAATTCACCTGACAAATATAATCATTAGAGAGCAATATATGGTCTATAGAAGTTGTCGGTCCATCTTCATATGATTGAAATGTATACGGCGAACCTATTCCAAAAGGCTGTAAATGCAGAGATACCAATTTGAATTCATTCAGAAAATGTTCGAATAGCTCAAATCGCTTGTCGGTTACGATACTGGTCAATCTTGGACCATTTACTTTCATATTCAAGTCGCCTAGAATATAAACAGTTCCCATCTCAGAATACACAGAATAAATGTCATAGAGTCGTTCAACGTAAGTTCTAAAATACTCGAAGGATTTGGATGTTGCAGGTAAGTAAACACAAAAACAGAATATCCTCTCGGAATTCAAAGTATGTATTTCAATTCCTGTTATGCGATTGTCATCTAACTCTATGCATTCTACATATTTCAAAATTGACGATTTAACAATAAAAGTAACTCCGCCTTCCATTCGAGTCTTTATCAATGTAAGGTTATTGTCATCAACACACTTAGTATTCACGGACTGATAAAATGGATCAATGCTGTCAAGCATGTGTGCACAGTGCCCCCTTAACCAATGTTCTTGTAGTGCACAAATGTCGACCTTGTATTTATTCAGACATTCCACTAAGTAAGCAACACCGGACATAATTCCGCGATAGTTCCAAGACATCAATGTCAATTTATTGAAATTGTTGAAATACATAGAAAACTTTAGTTCAGTGATAGTGTCAATAACGATTACGTGATCTCTCATGTAATTGTTGTCGAGATAACCATTGTTTTATGAATATACCATCTGGCCAAAATTTCTGATCATACATGGTGGCCTTTTCAGACGGGCGAACATTTAACTGAGATGAGTTGCTGTATAGTCCTTTTGTGAAGAAACGGATATGTGTAAATTTCACATTATTCTCTGCTAGAAAGTTTCGCATATCATTTTCGGTACAGTCCTTCCTGATGCCACCGACATACAGGCGCTCAACCCTCTTTTCATGGATACCTCTGAATCTATTTAGCGATGCCATATTTTGGTCACTTGAAATAATGACATCGATATTTCTGCTGGAAAGTCTGTTATCAACTTTATCTGTAGATTCGCATGAGATGTTTTTTCTTCCCATATCTCTTGCATGTATTTCCTCTCGGTGTTTCATAATATCACTGCTAATATTATTTCTAGAAAGTGTTGGAGATGAATGATATTCTTCCGAGTTCTGCTTTGGACTTTCGAAAGATATTAAGTTTTCTATTTCACTCGAACATCTTAGTTTCTCTGGTGAATATGATCGGTTACTCGAGTTGATTAACTCTTTTCTGAAATCCCTATTTAAGTCTCCGATACTTTCTTTGTTCAATTTTATAGTACGTTTGGTCTCCTCAATATCATTATTTACACCGGCAATATATCTCTTTACATTTTCCAGATTTGATCGCAAGGCATCAACTCCGTTGAATTTCGCGTCCTCGATTCGTTTTATTCTTGATTCATTAGATTTCACATTTGCCTGTAACTTCTGAATGATTTCACACGTTGATTCGATTTTTGTTGAATTATTTTCTGTTTCTGTAGTGAGAGAGCTTATAACACTATCGATTTCAGCAATATCTTTTTTGGCGTTATATATGTTTGCATTGTTCTGCTTGATACTATGGATTTCCTCTTTCAGACTTAGTATTTCTGTTTTCATTTCAGTCATGAGTTCCATTAATTTTGAGTTTGACATTTCAATCATGTTCTTGAGATTGTTAATATTGCCATCTTGTTCTTTTATAGTACTTTTTAGCCTTTCATTTTCTTTTATCACTTCCTTCAACTTATAGAAGTATAGAAAGTCCCTCAATTCTTTCACTCCAAATTTTTGCAACAGGTCCGACATTTTTAACTTTTAACTAAATTCATTATGAAAGGAACGATTTGATTGGTTGAATCGCATTAGAAGTTTGTAATGCGAAGACTTATGAATTATTCATGAGTACGAATGTTTACCAGCGATTTGACCCACGGGTGATGGAGAGAGAGGAACGTATCGGAATCAACCGTGGGTTAGCGACGATGAGCAAACGCTAGAGAAAACCGAAGGGGCAACCAAGAATGGACACGCCAGATACACCGGAAACACTGGGCACACAAGACACAGGACGAAGACAAACAAAACAAAAACACAACACAGTATATGTTGGACACCACTATTCGCAAGCAAACACAAATAACGTAAATCAGACATGAGCACTCATACAACCAACTCGAGGTAAAGATGAACCGAAAATCGCTTTTATGCGGGAATCGTAGCGGACATTACAACACGGAAGTCAGAACGTAAAGACATAATAGGACTACACAAAATGTACAATGCCATTTCATATCCTCTAACAACATGTTAAATTTAAAGGTGTATAGCTACCTAGATAAGATCACGTCTTATAATAGTAGGATTTGTCAGGATAAAACCGGAAACTAAAATGATGAGTAACACCGACCCCACCAAAACCCGGGGATGAATAGCGCTTCTATGTAGATGAGAAGCAGGGTACCGTGATACATTACCCTTTTAATAAAGTAAATGTATATATACGCACATCTTTATATTAGCAGTAAATGTTCTTATTACAGAATAACATGGATAAGAGGGTAAGATTACACGTCGGATAATAAATCATTTTTTTTAGTTTATTTGAAAAAATATGCACATAAATCGAAAAAATGTAAATTAATCTAAATGTTTGCAACATATATGATCCGAGGGATGTGTTTGAAACTTCATGCAGATAGGATATATTCATTATTATAAATTCATGCAAGTCGCTATCAGTATATGTAAAAATAAATAGCTCATTTCTAAAAATAGTTTTAATGAACGGAGGAATAAGTCGATAATAGTACTTTATGATAAATTACTACAATGTGCGTGTTACTCAATCTTTAGTATTCTGTGTGATGTTCTGTAGGTCATTGTTTGTCCCTTTGTGCCTTTCGATTTACGACTTCTGATTACAACTTTAGTATCTATTCATGTTCAAGTTTTGGTAAATTGTTTCCTAACATTCTGCAGCAAGCAATTAATTTCTACCTACAGGTGACAATTTCTAGTCAGATGAGGAAAAATGTTTTTGACATTTACTTTCGTAATTCGGTTGTTTCGAATCTTGTCAATTCCGACCACGTTTCGTCTTTTTCGTGTCTTGACGTCTGAACAAATTGTCAGGCGACTTCCGGTGTTTACGCTATTACTGTGACAACGTCAGCATATCATAGTCGTAGATGCGGTAGATTATAAGTAATTGTAATATGGAAACGCCAAGGAAACCGCTGAATAAATACTGGTGTTCGGTACCCCACTATCTGTCTTATATGAGAAATATATACATAAAGGCAGATCGTTTTCCTTTCATGATGCTGACAGTCGCAAATAAAGAAAGAAAACAAATTTAATTTTAAAGAATTATTTGTCTCTGCGTTGAAGTCTTTGATACAAATAAAATAATTTAATTGATATCTGTCTTTTACAGAAAATGTTGAGATATTTTTAACTTGAGAATCGATCGTTAAAACGGCACATATTGATTGGAGTTTTTGTTGTGTACATTGACATAGGAAGCTCAGGGCCAGCAGTTCCATCGAAATCACGTGATCTGGCAGACGAAAATAACAAAATTTTGACGGAATGGAAATGATTCGAAACAACCGAATTAAAATACTTCAAAGGTCTCATAGTTATTGATGGGGATAGTTCACGAGAAATATGCCACCCTCCTCACTGAATCAAGTATTGCGTTGACTACTATTATACCTATTTTGTTCCAGTATTGTTATAAATACTATTATAGTGACAGCCGGAACCTTTGAACCATAATGAAAGCTGAAGGTTTGGCGTCTTAAAATCTGATTCAACCCACCATTTCTTTGGAAATGCCTGTACCAAGTCAGGGTCATTACAGTTTTCTCAGTTTCCCGGTTGTTGACTGTTTTTGTTTGTTTATATACTTATAAGTTTTGACTTTTCCTTTGGAAGATTGCTCGAAGTTCGGTAATTGTGTTATTACCCTTATTTAGTATCTTCTATTCTGCTTTGTTTGCGCATAGTGGCGTCCAGATCATATTGTGTTGTGTTTTTAATTGTTTGTCTTCGTTTCGTACCCTATGATACCAATTTCTCTCTGGATTGTCCATTTTTGATTGTCCCTTCGGTATTCTCAATTTTTTTTACTTCAACAAACACAAGCAAGCGTGTAGCATTGGAAACATATTTTGTGAAAAAGAGTTATTATTCGATGAGCATCTAGACTATGCGTTCCCGTCATTTAAGCAAATGTTCTAAAAATTTTAGACAATTGCATTTGAACAATTTAGAGTGCTAATTCATGTCTATTCAAGAAGGAGATAATTCCCAGGTTTGTTTTTTCCATTGTAATGTATGACATTCTTAGAATAACGGCTTCTGTTTATCCCTTTGATATCTTCAATCTTTCTTTCTATTTGAAATTGATGGTTAAAAAAAACGGTTTCTTGAAGGTTATGATGAAATAAAAACATCATTGTCAGCGTATTGTTGTGTACACGACATCTTTTCTAAATAACCTCCACCAGGTACATTAATAGCCTAAAGTGGCTAAATTTAGCTATGCACGAAGGAGGTGAACCTTAGTTTTAATAATAATATACAATTACTGTCTTTTGGTGAGGTAAATGTGTGGATTTATTGGCTTTTGAAAAAAATTATATTCACTGAGCCCGAAATATATATTTATTTATTTCCTCCAATAATGAAGAGCTATAGATAGATTGATAGTTTTAGTAAAGACAGAGAATAGTAAAG
>MJUT01058894.1:1425462-1438830 GCA_002080005.1 Gigantidas platifrons | reverse complement strand
TTTGACTCATTTGATTTTCATCACAAGTTTCCATCTTAAGAATTGTTTCAAAATGTTCTGCCCAACCATCTAGAATATCGTCTTGAGATACACATTTCTTCCCATTGATGACTAATTTCGTCAAATAACTTTTAGATTTCTTATTTCTGTTCAGAAATGTCCATAACTTCTTTTGGTCGATATCGAAATCGTTTTCCATTGAGTTGTATGTCTCTTGCATATAAGTCTGGTAGGCATTTCGTAACTCACATCGAAAATGTCTTTTAGCACATTTGTATTCTCTAAATGCCCTATTTTCACCTCTCGGTCTTCCTTCCGATATCCACACTTCTCTCTTTACCGATATCGATCGATGTAAGTCTTTTATAGGTTTGCTCCAGTAGGGTTTAAGATACCTGACAAACTTCTTGTGCGGCAAAGTTTCGTTTTCAGCTCTTTTGATTGCAATGACGATATTTGCATAATAATGTTCTATGTCTTGATTAGTGCATCCTTCGTTCGGTACTTGTATGTGCCATAAAAATTGTGAAACTGCGTAAGAATAGTCAGTCAATTTATTCTGCTGTCTTGCCTTTCCCCACGCTACTTTATCTGATATTGGTATTGTTTTTGATTTAGCGTCCATGTTTTGATCAGTTTTAACTTCAACTATAATTGGATGATGATCAGACACGTTAAAAGAGTGGTCATCGAGAACACGCCCTGAATTCACCTGACAAATATAATCATTAGAGAGCAATATATGGTCTATAGAAGTTGTTGGTCCATCTTCATATGATTGAAATGTATACGGCGAACCTATTCCAAAAGGCTGTAAATGCAGAGATACCAATTTGAATTCATTCAGAAAATGTTCGAATAGCTCAAATCGCTTGTCGGTTACGATACTGGTCAATCTTGGACCATCATTTACTTTCACATTCAAGTCGCCTAGAATATAAACAGTTCCCATCTCAGAATACACAGAATAAATGTCATAGAGTCGTTCAACGTAAGTTCTAAAATACTCGAAAGATTTGGATGTTGCAGGTAAGTAAACACAAAAACAGAATATCCTCTCGCAATTCAAAGTATGTATTTCAATTCCTGTTATGCGATTGTCATCTAACTCTATGCATTCTACATATTTCAAAATTGACGATTTAACAATAAAAGTAACTCCGCCTTCCATTCGAGTCTTTATCAATGTAAGGTTATTGTCATCAACACACTTAGTATTCACGGACTGATCAAATGGATCAATGCTGTCAAGCATGTGTGCACAGTGCCCCCTTAACCAATGTTCTTGTAGTGCACAAATGTCGACCTTGTATTTATTCAGACATTCCACTAAGTAAGCAACACCGGACATAATTCCGCGACAGTTCCAAGACATCAATGTCAATTTATTGAAATTGTTGAAATACATAGAAAACTTTAGTTCAGTGATAGTGTCAATAACGATTACGTGATCTCTCATGTAATTGTTGTCGAGATATCAATTGTTTTACGAATATACCATCTGGCCAAAATTTCTGATCATACATGGTGGCCTTTTCAGACGGGCGAACATTTAACTGAGCTGAGTTGCTGTATAGTCCTTTTGTGAAGAAACGAATATGTGTAAATTTCACATTATTCTCTGCTAGAAAGTTTCGCATATCATTTTCGGTACAGTCCTTCCTGATGCCACCGACATACAGGCGCTCAACCCTCTTTTCATGGATACCTCTGAATCTATTTAGCGATGCCATATTTTGGTCACTTGAAATAATGACATCGATATTTCTACTGGAAAGTCTGTTATCAACTTTATCTGTAGATTCGCATGATATGTTTTTTCTTCCCATATCTCTTGCATGTATTTCCTCTGGGTGTTTCATAATATCACTGCTAATATTATTTCTAGAAAGTGTTGGAGATGAATGATATTCTTCCGAGTTCTGCTTTGGACTTTCGAAAGATATTAAGTTTTCTATTTCACTCGAACATCTTAGTTTCTCTGGTGAATATGATCGGTTACTCGAGTTGATTAACTCTTTTCTGAAATCCCTATTTAAGTCTCCGATACTTTCTTTGTTCAATTTTATAGTACATTTGGTCTCCTCAATATCATTATTTACACCGGCAATACATCTCTTTACATTTTCCAGATTTGATCGTAAGGCATCAACTCCGTTGAATTTCGCGTCCTCGATTCGTTTTATTCTTGATTCATTAGATTTCACATTTGCCTGTAACTTCTGAATGATTTCACACGTTGATTCGATTTTTGTTGAATTATTTTCTGTTTCTGTAGTGAGAGAGCTTATAACACTATCGATTTCAGTAATATCTTTTTTTGACGTTATATATGTTTGCATTATTCTGCTTGATACTATGGTTTTCCTCTTTCAGACTTAGTATTTATGTTCTCATTTCAGTCATGAGTTCCATTAATTTTGAGTTTGACATTTCAATCATGTTCTTGAGAGTGTTAATATTGCCATCTTGTTCTTTTATAGTACTTTTTAGCCTTTCATTTTCTTTTATCACTTCCTTCAACTTATAGAAGTATAGAAAGTCCCTCAATTCTTTCACTCCAAATTTTTGCAACAGGTCCGACATTTTTAACTTTTAACTAAATTCATTATGAAAGGAACGATTTGATTGGTTGAATCGCATTAGAAGTTTGTAATGCGAAGACTTATGAATTATTCATGAGTACGAATGTTTACCAGCGATTTGACCCACGGGTGATGGAGAGAGAGGAACGTATCGGAATCAACAGTGGGTTACCGACGATGAGCAAACGGTAGAGAAAACCGAAGGGGTAACCAAGAATGGACACGCCAGAGACACCGGAAACACTGGGCACACAAGACACAGGACGAAGACAAACAAAACAAAAACACAACACAGTATATGTTGGACACCACTATTCGCAAGCAAACACAAATAACGTAAATCAGACATGAGCACTCATACAACTAACTCGAGGTAAAGATGAACGAAAATCGCTTTTATGCGGGAATCGTAGCGGACATTACAACACGGAAGTCATAACGTAAAGACACATAATAGGACTATACAAAATGTACAATGTACTTCCGTGTTGTAATGTCCGCTACGATTCCCGCATAAAAGCGATTTTCGGTTCATCTTTACCTCGAGTTGGTTGTATGAGTGCTAATGTCTGATTTACGTTATTTGTGTTTGCTTGCGAATAGTGGTGTCCTCTAACAACAGTTAAATTTAAAGGTGTATAGCTACCTAGATAAGATCACGTCTTGTAATAGTAGGATTTGTCAGGATAAAACCGGAAACTAAAATGATGAGTAACACCGACCCCACCAAAACCCGGGGATGAATAGCGCTTCTATGTAGATGAGAAGCAGGGTACCGTGATACATTACCCTTTTAATAAAGTAAATGTATATATACGCACATCTTTATATAAGCAGTAAATGCACTTATTACAGAATAACATGGATAAGAGGGTAAGATTACACGTCGAATAATAAATCAATTTGTTTAGTTTATTTGAAAAAATATGCACATAAATCGAAAAAATGTAAATTAATCTAAATGTTTGATCCGAGGGATGTGTTTGAAACTTCATGCAGATAGGATATATTCATTATTATAAATTCATGCAAGTCGCTATCAATATATGTAAAAATAAATAGCTCATTTCTAAAAACAGTTTTAATGAACGGAGGAATAAGTTGATAATAGTATACATTACTACAATGTGCGTGTTACTCAATCTTTAGTTTTCTGTGTGATGTTCTGTAGGTCATTGTTTGTCCCTTTGTGCCTTTCGATTTACGACTTCTGATTACAACTTTAGTATCTATTCATGTTCAAGTTTTGGTAAATTGTTTCCTAACATTCTACAGCAAGCAATTAATTTCTACCTATAGGTGACAATTTCTAGTTAGATGAGGAAAAATGTTTTTGACATTTACTTTCGTAATTCGGTTGTTTCGAATCATGTCAATTCCGACCACGTTTCGTCTTTTTCGTATCCTGACGTCTGAACAAATTGGCAGGCGATTTCTGGTGTTTACGCCATTACTGTGA
This sequence comes from Gigantidas platifrons, assembly GCA_002080005.1. Lineage (NCBI taxonomy): Eukaryota > Metazoa > Mollusca > Bivalvia > Mytilida > Modiolidae > Gigantidas > Gigantidas platifrons. The sequence goes on along the minus strand of MJUT01058894.1, from coordinate 1,434,786 downwards.
CAACGTCGGCATATCATAGTCGTAGATGCGGTAGATTATAAGTAATTGTAATATGGAGACGCCAAGGAAACCGCTGAATAAATACTGGTGTTCGGTACACCACTATCTGTCTTATATAAGAAATATATACATAAAGGCAGATCGTTTTTCTTTCATGATGTTGACAGCCGCAAATAAAAAAAGAAAACAAATTTAATTTTAAAGAATTATTTGTCTCTGCGTTGAAGTCTTTGATACAAATAAAATAATTTAATTGATATCTGTCTTTTACAGAAAATGTTAAGATATTTTTAACTTGAGAATCGAACGTTAAAACGGCACATATCGATTGGAGTTTTTGTTGTGTACATTGACACAGGAAGCTCAGGGCCAGCAGTTCCATCGAAATCACGTGATCTGGCAGACGAAAATAACAAAATTTTGACGGAATGGAAATGATTCGAAACAACCGAATTAAAATACTTCAAAGGCCTCATAGTTATTGATGGGGATAGTTGACGAGAAATATGCCACCCTCCTCACTGAATCAAGTATTGCGTTGACTACTATTATACCTATTTTGTTCCAGTATTGTTATGAATACTATTATAGTGACAACCGGAACCTTTGAACCATAATGAAAGCGGGAGGTTTGGCGTCTTAAAATCTGATTCAACCCACCATTTCTTTGGAAATGCCTGTACCAAGTCAGAGTCATTACCGTTTTCCCAGTTTCCTGGTTGTTGACTGTTTTTGTTTGTTTATATACTTATAAGTTTTGACTTTTCCTTTGGAAGATTGCTCGAAGTTCGGTAATTGTGTTATTACCCTTATTTAGTATCTTCTATTCTGCTTTGTTTGCGCATAGTGGCGTCCAGATCATATTGTGTTGTGTTTTTAATTGTTTGTCTTCGTTTCGCACCCTATGTTACCAATTTCTCTCTGGATTGTCCATTTTTGTCCCTTCGGTATTCTCAATTTTTTCAACAAATGCACCAATATCAACAAAACGATCAATTTAACACACACAAACAAGCGTGTAGCAATGGAAACATATTTGGTGAAAAAGAGTTATTATTCGATGAGCATCTAGACTATGCGTTTCCGTCATTTAAGCAAATGTTCTATAACTTTAGACAATTGCATTTGTAGAATTTAGAGTGCTAATTCATGTCTATTCAAGGAGGAAATAATTGCCAGGTTTGTTTTTACCATTGTAATGTATGACATTCTTAGAATAACGGCTTCTGTTTATCCCTTTGATATCTTCAATCTTTCTTTCTATTTGAAATATATGGTTAAAAAAAACGGTTTCTTGAAGGTTATGATGAAATAAAAACATCATTGTCAGCGTATTGTTGTGTACACGACATGTTTTCTAAATAACCTCCACCAGGTACATTAATAGCCTAAAGTGGCTAAATTTAGCTATGCACGAGGGAGGTGAACCTTAGTTTTAATAATAATATACAATTACTCTCTTTTGGTGAGGTACTGGTCGGGGAGTAGTTCTCGCCATTTTTCACGTTTTTTATCCAATATTTTTAAGAAGAAGTCAAGAAACCTTTGTTTCACCCCATTGTTATTTTGCATGAACCATAATGATTTACCTACGAAATGAATTTTCATAAAGGAGAGCGCACGCTGATCGGAGATCCATTATTACGATGTTGCGTTATTTAACAGAAAATGGCCGCAACAGAAGCAATTATCGCCAACTTTCAGAAATATTGTTTTTTGTGAAGCTAAAGCATCAAAAGGAAAGAAAAACGACATTTTAGAAAATTAAAACCCTTTCTTAAAAAGTTTACCGGTTTTTGTGTTAGTTTGTAGACAACTCTGATAATTATTCATTGCTGTTTTAAAGGCTGTCATGCCATCCCCACGCGCTCCCCCATTCCGTAAAATACACCCTTTTCAACAGTGGTTTACCTGATAATTTTCATTTTATTGATGAAAAGTAATAATTCCAGTTTTTCTAGAATTAATTTTAATATTTTGTCCATGTCTTATGCCCAATGTGATAATATAGGATCCATGTATAAATTAGAGATCAAGGTAATTGATGACGTAAACAGTGCATGCGCAGGCGGCCATTTGCATTCACATGGAATCTATTTTTATTCTGCAACCGTGAGTATTTTGGATTGTAGGGATGAGTAATAAGGCAAAGTGTGACACTTTTTAGAAAGATCTTAAAGATTTGTAGAGATAAATTGAAAATATGGTGTCACTAGATTTTCCGAAGATTATTCCATGTGTTTTTTTCTATTTTTAGAGTACCAACACACGTGACCCCCTGTTGATGTTATGACAGAATGTGGGGTGCAGTAGGGTTTTTACCCGATTTTAACGATATTTCCCAATGAAATTCGATAAAAATTAATACGAAGGATTGGTACGCGTCCTTTAATGATGGTGAAAAAATCAGACGAAAATTTGCAAGCGCTCGCGCTAAATGAGACAGTTGGCGATAATTGCTTCTTGACGAGAACTACTCCCCGACCAGTAAATGTGTGGATTTATTGACTTTTGAAAAAAATTATATTCACTGAGCCCGAAATGGCGAAGTGAATATCATTTTTTTTCAAAAGTCAATTAATCCACACATTTACAGAATCAAAAGACAGTAATTGTTTTATTGTATATTTTGAGGAAATAGTGGTTTTCTGAAATAAAAAAAAAGTTACATGTCCACTGTCCTGACGTAGTGCTACATTATTGTTTACATCACCATGTTATTATCTGAATCTTTATCATTTAATGTATTTTTTAATGTTCCGTCCGACAAAGTGGCAAATCTTGGTTTTGGGCACCGGCGATACGTCTGCATCTATAGACCACATTTTGTTTTTGTATTGACGGATGCGCAAATGAACTACTTTTTTATATCAACAAATATAAGAAGCAAAGAAATCATGTAAATAATTTAAAAAAGCATGCTAAAGAACAATTTTGTTTTATTTTTAATACTTTACTAGATGATTTTTGAAATTCTAATTCAAAATCCTACTGGTCATTGATTAAAAAATTAGTTAAATCTTCCGGTGATATATCACCAATTAGTCAATTAAAAAAAGAAAATAATGACCTCATCTCAGATGATTATGAAAAAGCATGTCTTCTAAATAATTATTTCTGTTCTATATCTACATTAAATGACAGTAATACACCAAAACCCGTCTTTCCTCTCAGAACAAATACTACAATTGATTTTTTTCATATTACCCCGAGTAAAGTACTTGATATTTTACAAATTTTAAAACTTGGAAAAGGTTTGGATTCCATCAGTCATCAAATGCTTAAAAAAACATGTAATACTATCTGTGTTCCTCTCTCTCTTTTGTTTAATTTATCGCTGTCTAAATCGGAATTTCCAACGCAGTGGAAAATCGCATCAGTTATGCCACTCTTCAAAAAGGGAGATACATCATTGATATCCAACTATAGACCAATATCATTACTATCAGCAGTTGGCAAAGTATTTGAAAGAATTGTTTTTAAGGAAGTATTTAATCACTTAATATCTAATAACTTATTGTATAAATTTCAATCAGGCTTCATTCCAGGTCACTCTACCGTTCACCAGCTAATAGAAATCTATTACAGAATATGTATGTCTCTGGATGATCATTGTCTTACTACCCTCATTCTATGTATGTCTCTGGATGATCATTGTCTTACTACCCTCATTCTATGTGATATTTCTAAAGCATTTGATCGGGTGTGGCATACGGGTCTTTTATTAAAACTTAAAGCTTACGGGATAGATGGTAAATTATTTAAATGGTTTGAAAGCTATATTTCTAGTAGAAAGCAATGTGTATTTGTAAACAATTCCAAATCCCCCCTAGTAAATACAAATGCAGGAGTTCCACAGGGCTCAGTGCTTGGTCCTCTACTTTTCCTATTATATGTTAATGATATTGCAGATAACATTATAAGTCTTACTAGATTGTTTGCAGACGATATTTCTCTTTCATATTCTAGTCAAAGTCCATATACTATAGAAGATGTAATGAATAGTGATTTGGAATCTATATCAATATGGTCTAAACAATGGTTAGTCAATTTTAATCCTCAAAAAACTAAAGCAATGGTATTTTCCAATATTAATGTTCCCAACGATGTAGAAATAACATTCCAGGATAAGTTAGTAGAATTTGTTACCTGTCATAAACATTTAGGTATTACTTTTGACAGCAATGGAAAATTTCATACTCATATAGTTAATATTATCAAATCAGCAAGTCAGAGGTTGTGTGCCCTAAGAAAACTTAAATATGTATTAAATAGACATTATCTTGCACGTATTTATTTAATCTTTATTAGGCCTATGTTTGAATACGCATGTGAACTTTGGGATGGCTGTAGTCAACAAGACTCTGATAATTTAGAAAAGCTTCAATTAGAGGCAGGACGAATAGTAACCGGACTGCCTCTATTTGCAAGTCGTGAATCTATATATTCCGAAACGGGTTGGGAATTATTATCTGATAGGCGAAGGGTAAGAAGGCTCAGCTTATTTTATTCTATTCACAATAAATCTGCCTCTGAATATCTTTGTGATTTGATGCCCCAACCAGTTGGAAGTGTTTCACAGTATGATTTAAGAAATAGTAGTAATTATGTTATGCCTAATTGTCGATTAGAAATGACAAAAAAATCCTTCTTCCCCTCTACTACACGGGATTGGAACAATCTATATCCGGAAATAAGAAATTCTGGTAATATTAACATTTTTAAAAGAAAAATTAAAATATTACTTTAAAAAGTGCCTTTATATTTCGGTTGGGGTGATAGAAAACTAAATATTATTCATAGCAGACTTAGAAATATGTGCAGTTCGCTAAATACAGATTTGCACCTTGTAAATTTAAAGCCAAGTCCTGCATGTATCTGTGGTCATGGTTTTGAAGATTGTATACATTTTTTCTTTGAATGTCCTTTTTATAATGAAAATAGGGCAATCTTGTTTAATAAATTAAAGAATTACATAGTAACAATTGAATTGATATTAGCTGGTGATGAAAATCTGACTACCAATCAAAACATTGAAATCTTTTCTGCTGTTTATTCTTTTATTAGAAGCACCCAGCGCTTTAACTAATGGACTAGCATACTCATCCAGTCAATGTTGTTTTTTGTTTGTTTGAACTCCTTCTTCTTCTTTATTCCACTGTATTGAACATATTATTTCACCTTATTCTTCTTTATACTTAATTTATTATTATCGTCTAAATATATCATGTAAAATTTATTTATATAATTATCGCCATTATGTGTAATCATTTTTGTTTATATTTTTGTAAAAGGGAAAGGACTTCACTAATGTTGTTATAACTTGTGTCCAATCCCATTTGCAACTTTTATGCAAATAAAATATGTTTAAACTAAACTACTTTTTTTTCATTGGTTGATTAAAATAAAACATTACTAATAAAAATCCATGTTCCAAAAATAGTAACACGTGAGACTTACCGCGGTGAATATTAAATCTGAGGAGGTGAATACGTCTTTTTATTTAAAAAAAAATGATTTAGGTAGAAATCTATACTAAAGAATTTACTAATATAGAATAATAAACAATATTTAGGAATTGTAAAATTCAATAATGAATATATCTAATAAATCATGTCAGCACCAAACACTGACTATTGGGAAGATATTACGCTTGGTGAGTAATAGTCCACCAACAGAGGTATTCACCCAGTGATAGCAAGAAAAAAAAATCTAGATATCTAATGTAGTGCACACAGCGCATTTATAAGGTTTGGTCGAATACACCGACATTTAGCTGCCCGTGTATGATGCTTGAAAAGTCTAGTCATATTCACAGACATGCCAACAATTCTTGCTATTATCTCTGTATTTGGCTTTAGCTGACCACGAATCTAATAACAAAATTACCGAACTTCGAACAATCTTCCAAAGGGAAAGACAAAATTCATAAGTACACAAACAGACAAAATCAGTCAACAACCGGAAAACTGTGAAAACCGTAATGACCCTGACTTGGTACAAGCATTTCCAAAGAAATGGTGGGTTGAATCAGATTTTACGCCGCCAAACCTTCCGCTTTTATTACGGTTAAAAGGTTCCGGTTGTCACTATAACAGTATTTTAAACAATACTGGGACAAAATAGGTATAATCGTAGTCAACGCAGTACTTTATGAAAATCCATCATTTACTAATCCACGATCTTACTTTGTAGAAATTTGACGGAATGTACACAATTAAAAAAGGATAAAATTATAGTGTAACGCCGATAAATTTCAAAATGTACTGTTGGTAACTGGTCCACGACATCGTCAGTGTATATGCTTGGCATGGTAGAAATCGAGAATGGATCTCCGATTGTGTTGATGCTGCATGTACTTTACTAATTTCTAGACACCCATGGGGCAGGAAAAAGATATCCTGGGCTGATAGTCAGACTAATGAGTCCTCGTGGATTGATATGGGAATGTAGATGTATTAATTTATTGACTGACATATCATCGCGTTGGTCTAATAAAAGTATACATGCCGATTTGTATAATAAATTGTGTCATCATCAAGGGAGAAACAATATTAATATTTCACTCACTAAATGTTTGTGTTTTTATACATGATTTGAAACAGGATACGATGCAACGGATTCCTTCATTATAGGATTAAACGCTTCTTTTCAGGAGTTCATGCACGTGTAAACGGTGCCGATGCAATCACAAACTGAATAAATGTCCGAAGGACGTTTATGTAAAGTTTGTGAGTGCATCGGCACTTATTGTATTGCCTGTATGTTCAAATCATCCACATGTATCTCATATTATTGTAATGTATCTGTTTATGTTTTTGGATCACGCCTATTATGTGCTCTTTCCAATAAAATATTGAATTGAATTGAATTGATTAAATTGAATTCAAGCTTACTTTCAATCGGACACTATCGTAGTTTCCCGTTTGTGTTCGCCATATTGTTTATGCTGGTTATACAAAAAAAGTTCATCGAGTTATATATATATATATACATTTTGTTGTATATATATATATATCTAACCTAGATTTCTATCGTTAAATGTCGTGGTGTTCTATATGTTTAATGGGCTGAGGTGAGAGGTCATTGTTCGTTTGATTGATATCGGCAAAATTGTCGACCACCACTGTTTGATCTTTCTTTTCATACTTTGGAATAAGGTACTTTCCAATACCTTACTGAGGTGAGATGTCATTGTTCGTTTGGTTGATATCGGCCAAATTGTCGACCACCACTGTTTGATCTTTCTTTTCATACTTTGGAATAAGGTACTTTCCAATACCTTACTGAGGTGAGATGTCATTGTTCGTTTGGTTGATATCGGCGAAATTGTCGACCACCACTGTTTGAACTTTCTTTTCATACTTTGGAATAATGTACTTTCCAATACCTTACTGAGGTGAGATGTCATTGTTCGTTTGGTTGATATCGGCGAAATTGTCGACCACCACTGTTTGATCTTTCTTTTTATACTTTGGAATAAGGTACTTTCCAATACCTTCCTGAGGTGAGATGTCATTGTTCGTTTGGTTGATATCGGCGAAATCGTCGACCACCACTGTTTGAAATTTCTTTTCATACTTTGGAATAAGGTACTTTCCAATACCTTACTGAGGTGAGATGTCATTGTTCGTTTGGTTGATATCGGCGAAATCGTCGACCACCACTGTTTGAAGTTTCGTTTCATACTTTGGAGATAATACACTTTGCAATACCTTATTGATGTCATTATCGTTAAAACTAAGGTTTATCACCCATTTGGTATAGATAACTATAGTCGGTCATCATCTCGATCTGGTTGACCGCTACGAAATATCCTTATCTAAAATTACAATAGATCTTTCCTTTTGAAGTAGGTATTGTTTTCTTCTATCACCGACAAGACTTTTACCTAACTTGACTATATATGATTAACAAGATGGGTGTCTAATAAGAAGCAAGAACTGCTTACCCTTCGCGAGCACCTAAGTTCGCCCTTGTTTGTGTTGGGTCAGTGTTTGTCATGTTGTGTTGTATTTGGTTTTGCTTGTCTTCGTTCTTTGTCGTGATCCCAATGTTGTCAATATCTCTAAATTGTCCATTCTTGATTGCGCCTTTCTGTTTTCTCCAATGCTTTCTTGCCATCCAATGTAAACTCTTTTGCTTTATAGCTGCCGAAACATAAAAAAATATTTGGCTTTTCATTCTTTTGTCACTATGAGCTTACCTGATGAACGTTGTTATAGAAACGCACCGTCCGTAATAAACTAGATATATTCGTTTTTATTTGTCTCTAAATAAAATAGTAATACTATAATGCATGTTATAAAACACCACAACGATTGCTGAAAACCAATTTAATAAAATTAATTAGATTACATTTTCTTTTATTTCCCTCATAAAGTAGCTAATTGTGTATTTCAGATGACCCGATCAAAGGTCAGTGAACATTTCACCTTTTGCACTTAAACAAACGTACTCAACCAAATGCAATGAAATTTTATAAAGAGGATTGTTAGGAAGAGGAGATTGTGATTGTATAAATGAGGTTGGTCCTCAATGAAAAAGTGTTAGTAAAATACCTGAAAAGTGGTCTGTTAAATATTTAAAAAGCTTCTTCACATAAACAAGCAGCAGAAATAATGAAAATTTGTTGGGAATCATCATTAGGATTCTAGAAGATCTTAGGCTCTATGGGGTTCAAGTCTTGTGGGCAACATTTCAATACGACAGTTCGGAGTTAGTGGAAGAGTTCTGTCCCGTGTCTAGCTCTTTCCCGTTAAGAGTACATAAGGTGTACAACCGGGTCTCATTTCTGGACACTCTTTTTAAATTGGTGCCGCCCTTTGTTACAACAATATCAGTCATTATCAGCAGAGAAAAAACTTTCCCTTATATACCTTACTAGGTAGTGGTTGCGTGTTAATTTCATATTCTATGTTATCACTGATCATTGCCTGGCTATGTTAGGATTATTCATCAGAAGCTGAAACTGCAGATAAAGAAACTTTGCTATATTGTGCAGTATCGTCTCATCGGATGCAATGGCAATGTTCAAATTTAGTTACCGTAGATGACACTGAACATTTCAGGTGTAAAATTGAATGCTTTATGAAAAAAAAAATTTAGGAGACTATATTTAATGAAAATAATTGATATTTTATGATTTTATTTGTCACATTAAAAGAAACATGCTTCTTTTTTTGTGAAGGTGTCAACGTTAGATTTACAGTAACATAATATACAGACAAGCCAATTATTATTTGTCATATTAGATAGAATACATAAATAGCTGTGGGTATTATTTTTTTTAAATATTTTCCTGCATCAATGTTTATTTCAAAG
>MJUT01058894.1:1410851-1424814 GCA_002080005.1 Gigantidas platifrons | reverse complement strand
ATTTTAGAATTGTTCCGTCAGTGTGTATTTTAGAATTGTTCCGTGTATTTTAGAATTGTTCCGTGTATTTTAGAATTGTTCCATGTATTTTAGCATTATTCCGTGTATTTAGAATTGTTCCGTGTATTTTATAATTGTTCCGTGTATTTTAGAATTGTTCCGAGCATTTTAGAATTGTTCCGTGTATTTTAGAATTGTTTTGTGTATTTGAGAATTGTTCCGTGTATTTTAGAATTGTTCCGTGTATTTTAGAATTATTTCACGTATTTTAGAATTGTTCCGTGTATTTTAGAATTGTTCCGTGTATTTTAGAATTGTTCCATATATTTTAGAATTATTCCGTGTATTTTAGAATTGTTCCGTGTATTTTAGAATTGTTCCATGTATTTTAGAATTATTCCGTGTATTTTAGAATTGTTTCGTGTATTGTAGAATTGTTCCGTGTATTTGAGAATTGTTCCGTGTATTTTAGAATTGTTCCGTGTATTTTAGAATTATTCCATGTATTTTAGAATTGTTCCGTGTATTTTAGAATTGTTCCGTGTATTTTAGAATTGTTCCATGTATTTTAGAATTATTTCGTGTATTTTAGAATTGTTCCGTGTATTTTGGTTTGTTTTTCATTGTATTACCAGGAGAACGATGCAGGCGTTTGTGGACCTATATTTCATACTTTCAAAATTTGATAACTTCATTAAATGTTTTGAGGGTTAAGAATTTACAGAGTACAGGAGTGGACACACGAAATCAATCTCGTCTCAACAGTCTTAATAAGTTGTCCATTATAATATACAGTGATCTTAAATATACTACCATGATAAAAGAGTTTGAAGATACCAAAGGGGTAATCAGAATCCGTATATCGAAGAAGAACAGACAACATAATGTCCAAAAGAAAAAGGACAAAAGGACAAACAACGATCTACAACACATACATATAAAGCTAAAGATCGAGTAACACGAACCCAACTAAAAACCGGGTGTGAACTCAGGTACTCCGGAAGGGTGAGCAGTTCCTGCTCCACTAGTGACACCCGTCGTGTTAATCTACTTACAAACCCGGAAAGGACCGTGAATTGCTTACGACAAGTGGAACATATCCGTGATCATTTGTGACACAGATATTCCATAGCGGTCTACCAAGTCATGGTGGCGATCGTAAAACTTTCGAAGTGATGACTTCAACTTAACTAAGAGGAACCCGTGGTTCAGTAGCTTCTTTGTTAACAGCAACCCCCTTTCAATGAAATCCTGATACGAACCACAAGCTCTGGAATATCGTATCAACTGAGATGTGTCTGATGTATTTCCTTAAAACCGTGGATTATAGTAGGTAGCGTGTTTTGGAGAGTGTCTCGCCATCCTTCCACATTAAATACCTCTTTTGTAGTTTTGGAAAAAGGTGAGGAACATATGTGTTGCTTACCCTTCCGGAGAACATGAGGTCACTCCCGGTTTTTAGTGGGGTTCATGTTACTCGATCTTTAGTTTTATATGTATGTGCTTTGGCCACTCTGTTTTCTGTCCTTCTTCGATATACGGATTCTGATTACCCCTTTGGTATCTTCAAACACTTCTTGTAGCCGCTACAGAAGACTAGCTAATCCGTCCGGGGGACCGTCCCTACCCAGCTCTTCATACTTTGTCGTCGATGGCATTCAAAGGTCGTTGATAATGTTCTCCTATCCCTTCTTTATTTGTGTATATTGTTGACATTGTTTACCACCTTGCTTTAAAAAAAAATGAAATTCACAGTTCCTAATTCATATAATGCATATTAAAACTAAAGTACCCCTCCCTCATGCATAGGCGACCACAGCAGATGTTGGCTATTCTGTTTAGTCCCTTTGTTTTCTTTCTCCCAAAGATTTTGAAATTATTTGACTTTGTAATATTTTGGCTCTGAGCAGGGGCTTTGAGCATACATGATGAAGTTTGTTCTAGAAACGCATCGCAGTGCGCACTCAATTTGATATCTACCTACTTTTTTCAGTATTGATTTTTTTTCGGGTCCATCCATCAAGATGTGTCACAAAACCTTCCAATTCCTACTTCCGTTGTTTTTTATGTCTGTACATCAATTTGCAGATGGATCCAATTCCTATTCCCGTTTATTTTTCTCATGTACGTATATCAATTTGTAGATGGATCTAATTCTCCTGTTATTTGATTGCAGAAAATTTTCCAATTTAATTTTCCTACAGTATATTGGTTATGAATTATTAAAAGCATGTTGATCTAAATGGATAAGTCCTATTGTAACTCAATTAGTAAAACATGACTAATGTTTACTATTCTTCACAATTTAAGGTATATGCTAAAATTTATAGTTTTAAATATATAGTATGGTTCATTAATTTCATTCTTGTTAATTCATGCATATATAATAGAATGATAAACTATTCCTGTCGGTAGTGGTTGCCCCATTAAGACTTCAAATTGTCAGGCTATTCAACACCACATGAAATTCACTTGATGGCAATCCAAAGCAAAAACAGTTATAAACCCAACGATGAATTGCATATGTAGCACGCCAGAAAAAAATAATGACCGTCCTTTGGGTCTATTATGTTTTAAGGCACACAGATAGAAGCCATTGTGTCATGCAAACATAATAATACCTTGTGTCTGTTAATTTACTTTGCTTTCAAAATGTTGAGCCTAATTACCCGTTTGTTCGCCATTTCTTATGTGATATTACAATTAACAAGCTGTTGAATATCTTACAATGACGGTTATCCAGTCTGTTTAATGTCTGTATATACATGATGACAGTTTCTTGACCTTGCTGGTATCTATATTATACCCAGTAGATGTCGATGCCATCCAGAACTGACCAAATTAAGGAAACAATATACATATATTGCATTAGTACAAGATTTCACAAGTTTCATCTGCGAGATATAGATCGTTTTCCAAATGTGGTGAAGAGAGGTGTTATTTGACTTACAGTTGAAGGCCTTGTGGTAGTTCGAAAGGGTAGATAATGTCTGTTTTATGTCACACTCAACAATAATTTATATATATACAAGTGTAAAAGGCAGAGCAACTATTATATGGATCTCCTTTTGCTTAGAATGTCACGTGATTTAATAAACGTTAGAGAATACTGAAGGGCAATAAAAAATGGCCAATCCACAGAAAGGGGAAACATAGGGTAAATAAGACGAATAAAAATAACACAAATGCGAAAGTTGTAACTGACATCACAGCAAAAAAAGTAAAAACGCATAATAGGATAATTTCAACGGTAAAACTGAAATGCTAGATTCACAATAATGTCATATTCCTGGAAGTAAAGAATAAATGTGATATTATATTCCAATATAGCATACTTACCAGATCAGCATTCGTCCCTTATGAAAATTGGCAAGATAATTTGGGGTCAAAATATCAATGAACAATAATGCATTGCGAGATACTACGCGTGTATTATTTCTTAAATACACGATTACTGATAATCAACTACACGTCTACTCTTACTTAAGTACACTTTGCTCTCTTGGTAGAACCCAGTTTTATTGTTGTACATGCATTGGGGATGATTTTCCAGTTAATAATATCATAATAATATGAAACAGGCACGCCATAAATGCTCGTGAATCTGAAAATTATCTGCCAATTTCACGCTCATCCAGTGCATTAAAATAGTGTCGAGATTTTTTGGGCTGAGATATATCTTGGACGACTTTTTTTTAGGGTCGAATCTAGTCTAATTCAATCAAACTCTCGTTGTTCCTTACGAGATCTCTAAAGTTAACTTCCACGCAGAAATTTTTTTTTGTCAGTATGTCAGAAGAGATTTAATCAAATTTGAAAATATCAATATAAGTAGAACAAGCTAACAAAATGACTTTTATTACACACGGGTTCCGGGTTTCAGTGATATCGGACGTACGGACACAATATTATTTAAACAACATGCATGATTGTTCATCAATCAAAATGAAGAGAAGTTTGAAGATGCAAGATGATGAAGGACAGATAACACAATGACCAAAATAAAAACAACAAAATGATGAAGGACAGATAACACAATGACCAAAATAAAAATAACAAAATGATGAAGGACAGATAACACAATGACCAAAATAAAAATAACAAAATGATGAAGGACAGATAACACAATGACCAAAATAAAAATAACAAAATGATAAACAAAACATTACACAGAAAGCCAAAGATGTAGCAACACGAACCAAACTCAAAACCGAGGATACACTCAGGTGCTCCGGAAGGATAAACACCGTAAAATTTTGAATACACACAAAGTTGAATATGGAATAGATGGACTTGTACAATAATCGCAATGCGTATAGACAAAAACAACAATAGTAACATATGTTATATATTCTATTTTGATTATTCGCCATGCAATGTGGTCTGTTAGGAGTAATTCCACTAAATAATTCCCAATAGCATCATGTGTTAAATACAATATTTTTTGGGGCTTTTATACAGGATTCACCTGAAGATTGATGTAAGTGACACTCATATCTCATGGAAGAGGTACTTAATAGGAAACTTACCTATGAAAATCAACATGCATTTAATGACATATCAGAAAAAAATCTTCTGCTTGAAGTTGTCACCCCTCGAAAATCCTACTTTCACTTTTGATCTTTTTTTTTTTTTCACAATTAATATCTTTAATGAAACCTTTACATTTGTTAGTGGTAAAACATAAGTACCAGTACCTTATCCTGGCCTCGTTAATATTAGTAACATGTCATAGAAATACAGTGTTAGTCGTGTTAGTACAATACAATTAAATTTATCAATGAAAATGAATACGGAATTTGAGAGTTATTTCATAAATACATAAGTGTTTCTAATTTTAGTCTTGTTTGTTTACTTCCTTTTTACTTTCCTTTTTTACCCACGTGTTGGGAGATTTGAAGTGAAAATTATAAAATATTTTTATTTTTGTTTATCAATATTATATATGGATTATTAAATACAACGGAGATACAAAATAGATTATTTAAGACATTATTCTATCCAGAAAATATTTGAGTTTTGAAAAAGAGATACTAGAAATCACTCTCAATTTCTATTCAACAACGTAATAAACAACATGAACAAAGATATTAACCATTCAAGAACCATATGATCTTCATCCTCACATTGCTGACTGTGAGTAGATAGATTTTTGTCCATTTATGTCTTACTTGGGAAATAAAAAGCGCAAAATAACAAAACAAAATATAGAGAAACACAGAAATATTAAATACAGAAAACAACATACATGTACATTGTAACAAAACAAAATACATATACATGTATAAGAGACAACACACAGTGTGTGACATTAACATTATTTGTACAATTTATGTTTATACTAACAAGATATAAGTATATGGTATGATTAACTGAATTTGATACTTGCCAATATACAACAGTGTACACTGCAAATATACACACCATGCAGTACACACTGCAAATATAAACAACAGTGTACACTGTACACATATGTATCGTGCATTATTGCACATTACATTATTTACATGTGCATGTATGAAATATTTGATATTTGTTGCCTATAATACTTGTAAAACTGTTTTTAGTATCTTCCTAATATGGTCATTGTTTTCATAGTAAAGTATAAATTTAATTTCTCTGACAAGAATATTATTATATCACACATTTCTCTCCTTTGATTTGAAACATAATAGCTTTTATATATGGAGAATCCTATTATTGTGAGTAAATAATTTATATCATCATATTCTTCTTTTATTTTGTATCCTGTAACTAAATTTTTTAAGGTTAGAATATGTTCACCTAATTTAAGTTTTGAAAACAAGTTTTTTATTATCCTCCAAAATGTTTCCAATCTTTTACATTCAAAGAAAAAGTGTTGATAATTTTCTGTAATTTGACAATTATTACACAATTTATTAGTGGTTATATGCTATTTGAATAATAATTCTTTACTTGATCTTACACGAATGTAGGTGCCCACTTTCCAATGCAGACATTGTATATGTTTTCAAAAATATTTTTAAAATTATCCTTAAATCTGTAGGTTTCTGTTGGCATTCAGTAACTTGCAGTAGGTACTAGGGTTTATATCTAACAGTGTAATGATACATTTTGTATTGTAAGTACTATTTTATCCCTAAGACTTGTTCCCAGATTTATTGGTACATTGTATTACACCTATGATCTGTGTGATATCATCTCAACAGTCAAGGTAAATATTTCTATGATCGACAAAATGTATATTGCATTGAACATATTCAACTTGTACAGAACAGACAAGCATGATAAAACAACACAACATATGAAATGGTATGGAGTGGGTGAACACTCTGTCATGAAAATAATAGGTAACACTGCGCATAAGGCATATAACGAAGAACAAAAACAAATCATAGGTAACATATTCGACAATTCTTACTCTTGTGTGATTATAGAAGAGTTTGAAGATACCAAATGGCCAAAAGTAAAAGTACAAAAGGACAAACAACGATCTAGAAAAATACACATAAAACTAAAGATCAAGTAACACGAATCCCACTACAAACCTGGGGTAATACACATAAAACTAAAGATCGAGTAACACGAACCCACTACAAACCGGGGGTGAACTCATGTGCTCTGGAAGGGTAAGCAGTTCCTGCTCCACCAGTGACACCCGTCGTGATAAAACTAACAATGTTATTTCACAACCACCAGCAACTGTTTATTTTAAAGCTGCATAATTACCTATATGCAATTACTTCTTATCGCGGTAATATTCTTCTAATAAAGGTTTATAGTAGAATTAAGTATATATATGGATATGACAGACCATCTAGATTGGGCCATTATTTCATTGGCACTACATATATAAACAAGATAACATAACTGCCCTATATTTGTTTCCACTCAAAAAAGACAAACATTTATCACAAGAATGAATGACAAAGTAAACATACATTTAAAAAAAGGTTTTACTTTAATGCAAATGCATTCCGTCTTTAAGTTCTTTTTTTCCAAACTGGACACTGTAATTATTTATTGATATACCTTCAGGGAGGAAAAGTAATTACATGTCTTGTAGCGCTGCTGAAAAGTATTAAATATTAATTTGATTCCCACTTTCCTCCCAATTACTGCCAGAAATTTCGAGTCCTTATCAATAACATGAGTATCACAATGATATAGTATGCATTCGTTATTGAATATATTGCTTAATGTAATAATTTTGTACAAAAATCAATAGTTCATAAAATATTAATATATTGATAGATTGATTGTTATTTTACACATATAATAATACCATTTGCTCTTACTGACACTAGTTATTGTGGCAAGCACATGTTGAAGATATCAAAGGATTATTAAGTAGGGGAGAATTAAAGGACATACAAGTCAATGGTCAAAATGAAAAAAAAGGACAAAAGGACAAACAATAATCTACAAAACATACACATAAAAATAATGACAGAGCAGCAAGAACCCCACTAAAAACTGGGGGTGGACTCAGGTGCTCCGGAAGGGTCAGCAGTTCCTGTTTCACTAGTGGGATCCGTCGTGTTATATGGTTACTTTCGTGATATTAAGAGGCGTATGTATTTTTTAGATGCATCTTTTGCACAATGTGCGGTAATGCTCTGGTGATGTCCCCTTGACGGCACATGTTTAATCAGTTGAACTATTTGCAGACAAGCTGCAACTTAATGAACTTTACCAAAACATTTCAGAAAAGAATTGCTAGGTCTGAGCATTCTTAACATCCAACTTCCTGTCAGATCAAGATTCCTTCGTCATGACTATGAGTTGAATGTGTTGTATAATGAAGTGCAAAATCGAAAATAAAAGGTATTGTTTTTAAACAATTTGTTTGATTCTTTTAACGATAAACATATACAATGCATTGTTGTTGATTGTTTTGTAGTTTTAAGGATTCACTAAGTAACATTTGTATGCAGAATTTAAATTATTTGCTCTCATGAAAATTGTTAGTGATGAACCGTGATTTTCTTTTATTTGGAAACCAAATGAGTTTTGTTTTCGTTTAATTCTCTGTGTATTCAATCATGTAATTTGTATACACATTCTTATTTCAAAGACTACAAATAATTAGTGAATGAAAACCGTCCCGAATCGTACAACGACTGATTAAAAACATGCTTACTTGTCATTTAATTATTCATTGATATTTTTAATTATTTTGTCTTCTGAGATCTATTAAACAATATATCTGATCATTATCAAGTTTGATGAATTTTACTAGCGTTTAAGTTCATTCTCTTTGTAAATGGTTTGCACCAAATTCCCATGTGATCACATGCGGTCATTAGGAAAAGGTGACTATACTATATAAGTACAATTTGTTTAAAACAGACTTAATTTGCATTGTAATCCATTTACAGCAAACATACAACATATATTGTATAAAACATACATTGGCTGTAAAATGCAGAACAACAATAATAGCTTTGTTCCTTTACTTAAATGTATGTCTAAGTGTAATGTTCAATAGTCTTTCATGTTCATTTACATCCATATCAACAATAACAATGTTTATAACATCGAAAACGGTTCATTAAAAAGAAATGAAAGACCTTGAATGGCGGCGAAAGCCTTGATAACGGGTTGCACAATGTCACGTATTCAACATTTTGCTGCATTTGTGTGCTTCCACAATGTCCTGGCAATATAAATGGTAGCATAAAAATCTAATAAACATCTTTCCTCCTGGGTCTCTGGAACATCAGGAACTCGTAATTTTAGTATCACAAAATACTATTTAGCAATCAATATGATCAACTTAAATGAATAACAAACAATTACACATATTTGAATTGCATGGCATTTCTTTCTGTGGAAGAATATTCGTCCTAAGAGGGAGTTATGATGTATAACGCCACTTTCAACAATACTTCAGTTTTATGGGTTAAGGAAACCGGAGTACCCAGAGAAAACCACTGAACCTGCCGCAAGTCACTAACAACTTTTATCACATTATGTTGCTTAGAGTACACCTGGCCATGAACGGGGTTTGAACTCACGACTTCAGTGGTGATAGGTAGTGATTGCATAGGTAGTTGGAAATCAAATTATCATACGGTCACGACCACCACGGGTCATTCGTCCTAATACTGATTGACACATCACAATGATTATAGAATATTGTCGTTTGGATTTAAACGTGTTGACTCAATTCATTTCAGATACATTTAACTTATATTTTCAACAACAAATGTGGCCACAATGAAAGGGGAAAACCCACGATCGACCAGTTTTAGATGGAAGATACGGATACAAATGTACTTCAAAGTCACATCAGACAGATGTCGTAGCACGTGAATTTGACCATCTTTATATACGGACTAACGAATTCGACCAGATAATATGAAACGTGCACAGTTCGAATATACCATTATAATAAAAACATATTCGCTTATAAACTACGAAAAAAATCATGGTACATTTGTGAGTTCATATTTGTTTAGAAATGGGAATCTAACAATGACTACAAGCTTATGAAGAGTTTGAATATACCAAAGGGGTAATCAGAATCCGTAAATCGAAGAACAGACAACACACTGGCCAAAAGATAAAGTACAATCAACGATCTACAAAACACGTTAAACAAAATATCGAGTAACACGAAGTCCACAAATAACCGGGAGTATTATATTAAACTTGAGCGGTGGGAGGCGCTCGTCACAATGTATTGTGTGTAAGCCTAATGCATTGAACTGATATCAATACAAAAAATTACATTCAAAATGTCAAACGCATAATTTGTAAAAATACCTTACAAAATTTAAACGAACCAGAAAAATGCATATCAAGGTATCATTATTGTCCAGAACATATTTCAATGACTGCAAAATATGGGAAGCCAACCATATATACATATAAGGAAATGTATGTGTTATTGTCAAGCAAAAATAATTAAATTATATCTTTTGATGGAGAGAACAACAAGCTTTATTACTACCGAACATATATAAAATAAAACGGTCCCATTTTGCCGAACTTCACGACACAAATAATATCGATTAATAGTTGCTCAATGTCACATGAAAGTTTTACTGCTATATACACGTAAGAAAAAAACAAAAAGAGCAATCGAGTATGGACAATCCACAGAAACTGGTAACATTGGACACACAAGACGACGACAAACAAAATAACAACACACCACTGTAAGGAAACAAACGCAACTAACGTGAATACGATAAACAACCGGAAGTAAAGACGAACCGGAAATTGTAACGGACATCACAAGACGGAAATAAGAACATAAAGACACACAGCACAAAAAAACCTCTGAAAAGATGAGCAACACGGACCCACCAAAAACTCTCCCACATTCTTACTTAGATGGGTAATTATAACACTGTGAACAGCCTAATAGTCCAGTCATTCTAGCCGAAAAATGGCAAAACCTCAAACTAATTGCAACATAATTTTTTCTGTCACCGTTTGATGAGATAAGGTGTGCTTAGTTATATTCTAAAAATCTAAAGCAATATATAATGGGGAAATGTGTTTTTGGGGGGAAAACATTTGGATTTTTAATAAAAATCGACGAAAACTGGAAATTTTATTTTACTTTGTGGGATACATGATAATGAAGGAATTCTGCATGTATTAACTCAAAAGGCGGTACCAACAGTTACATTTTACGATTTGGCTAATGAAAAACAATGGGATATGCATATTTTGGGGTGAAATATCACATTTTTATGGAAAAAATGACTACAATTGAGATTTTAAAAACTTTTCAATTATCGTACGAATACTAGCAAAAGGTCTTTACACACAGATGACAAATAAAAATAATAATATAAATACGACACTATAATATACTACATTTCACAAACAGTGGTATTCCGATAAAAAGACATACAAAGGCATATTTAGCTAATACTGTATTGTAAAAAGTACGGGAAATGTTTCCCGCCAAAATTTTGAAACAATAACCAGCCAGAAATTATCCAACAATAGTCGACTACTTTAAATGAGGAACACTATAAATATTATTTTTTCTTAACTACTTACTCTTCCAGAGCACCTGAGTTCACTCACTTTCCATCGGGAGTTCGTATTGGTCGTGTGTGTTTGTGTACATGTTAATTGTTGTTTGTTCTGAGAGTTGTTGTTCGTTCTTTGTTTCGCGGGTTTGTATCTCGACGTTTGTATAACGTCCTTGGATTTTTATTTTTTACTACCCCTTTGGTATTTCTTCACTTTCGTCATCTTCTAGAGAACCATTAATCAATATCATAAAATCCAGAATATTTTTTGCCAATAAATAATTCTATGCAGGATTCTTTTATAGACTCAAACTGAACATAAAAGCCTATTTAACCCAATACATGCAATATTTCCTTTGAAATAACTGTACCATGTCAAGGCTATTTCTCATACAAATTCTCATCAACTTAGAACAATGATGCATCTGCCGTAATTATATTATTTTGTTATATAAAAAATAATATAAATATAAATAATATATATATATATATTCATCAATGTCCATGTGGGAATTCGAGCAACTGTTCCGTTTACATTCTCCACATGCAGACGAACATTCTAGTCGTCCATGTGGGAATTCGAGCAACTGTTCCGTTTACATTCTCCACATGCAGACGAACATTCTAGTCGTCCATGTGGGAATTCGAGCAACTGTTCCGNAATCCTTCTGAATGGGGATGGAAACTTCACAATGAAAGGCTTGTTCCAATCAAGTGTAGTAAAAGTGCAGCTCCGTCAAAGCTGCTTAACGTTATTAGATGTAACTGTAAAACTAACTGTGACACGAGAAGGTGTACATGTCGAAAAAATGGACTAGAATGTTCGTCTGCATGTGGAGAATGTAAACGGAACAGTTGCTCGAATTCCCACATGGACTTTGATGAATGAATCTTTTATCGTCTTAAATATTGTCGCATGAATTTGTTATTCAGATCTTATTGTTTATGATATATATAGTTACATCTAATAACGTTAAGCAGCTTTGACGGAGCTGCACTTTTACTACACTTGATTGGAACAAGCCTTTCATTGTGAAGTTTCCATCCCCATTCAGAAGGATCTAATTTCTCCTTATTCATCCAGGACTGCATTTGTAACTATGTTCTTTGACTATGAAATGTAGCAGCATCAGATGTTTGGGGTAAGGTGTGTAATTGGACACATGTTTTATTTGTTAAAACTCGGCTAACAAATTTCCTGTACCTGAGAACATCCAATCCTCCATAGAATATATACTAGTCAAAAAAAGAAACGTTACACCATATTTTTTTGTATTTTTTTCCAAATCCAGATTCTTTCATTTTGGTTCCTTTTCACGCTACGAAAAATAATGAAATATCTTTCTAAAATGTGCAAAATGGGCACTTTATGATTTGACGTTACGTCAATTAAGCAATTCAACGATTTTCATCATTTGTTAACTTTTACGACTTTACCGGTGTGTTCGAATCGAAACGAAGGTCATTAAATGTGTCATCCTTAATTGTAAACAAAAAGTCGCATCAAAAGAATTCATACTGTGAACGTAAGTTAATGCACAGGCTACGTCAAAATGAAAGGGAACATGCTGTTGGAATGTTTCTGGCTGGAATGGTTCAAACCCAAATCGCAAACCATTTCAATGTGTCAAGAATGACAATTTACCGACTGATGATTCGTCTGAGGGATACGGGCACTACGTCAGACCGTCCACGTAGTGGAAGACCGCGTGTAAGGACCTTACGTCAGGACAGTCACATCCGATTTATGCATCTACGCAATCGCTTCGTTACAGCCGTGCACACAGCTAGGCTAACTCCTGGTAGAACCAATGTCCGAATTTCTGACCAGACAGTGCGGATTAGATTGCATCAGTGTGGCCTTCTTGCACGACGTCCTTTGAAAGGTCCAACGTTAAAACAACGTCACAGAGCTGTCCGACTACAATGGGGCCATACTCGACTCCGATGGAATCGCAATACATGGCAAAACATTCTCTTTTCAGATGAATCCAGATTTTGTTTGAAGTTTAGGGATGGGCGGGCGCGTGTTTACCGTCGTCGTGGAGAACGCTTCTCTGACGCTTGTGTACTGGAAACAGACCGTTTTGGCGGAGGTAGCGTCATGATATGGGGTGGAATAAGCCATGTCGAACGAACTGATTTAAAAGTTATTGACGGTAATCTGACCGCAGCACGTTACAGAGATGAAATTCGTGCTCCTATTGTACTGCCTTTTCTACGTAGTCATCGTTTTAGTCACGTCTTTCAACAGGATAATGCTTGCTGTCATGTAGCCCGTGTATCGATGGACTTTCTGAATGACAATCATATCCACACCCTTCCATGGCCTGCATTATCCCCGGATTTAAACTCCATTGAACATTTATGGGACGAGCTTGGGCGACGTGTTCGAAATGGCTTAAATCCACCGGAAACCTTAGATGAGCTACGACAGGCCCTTATACAGGAGTGGAATAACATACCACAAGTATTCATAAGAAACCTGATCGGTTCCATGCGTCGTAGATGCCAAGCAGTGATAAATGCAAGGGGAGGACACACACGTTATTAACACTGTCGAACTCGTTTTTGATGTTATGATTTTCTCTTTTGTGGAAAATGACAAATTCTGTTGAAAAATGAAAAGTGATACTTTTCTTAAATACATCACGCTCATTTTATAATTTCAACAAATTTATTTTAATTCAGGGAATATTTCAAAATCTATTTATTACTTCTTTGTTATTTTATTTCATTATTTTATTTATTTTAAATTATGTTTTTATCATTTTTTTAATCATCAATTACGTATTTTAAGTAGTAGAATCTTTAGAATTATTTTGTGCAGTTAGACATTTTGTTTTTTTTGTAAAACTTTAAATTTACAACATATTACATGGTTAACGTAACGAATTTATGACAGAAACGGCGTTCCATACTTTTTTTTTGCCGTCAGCGAGAGAAACGGCGTTCCATACTTTTTTTTTGCCGTCAGCGAG
>MJUT01058894.1:1383091-1410726 GCA_002080005.1 Gigantidas platifrons | reverse complement strand
TTGCGCAACTTCCGGTTGCGCATGCGCAGAACATACTTCCGAACAGGGCCTCTTCCGGTCACTTCCGGTCACGTGACTGACGTCACTTCCGGTCACGTGATTTCCGGTCACGTGACTTCCGGTAGATCCTCATCGATCCTCCGCAAATCCGACTTGAGCTGTACCCATATACTACTAACGAACCAGAAAAATGCATATCAAGGTATCATTATTGTCCAGAACATATTTCAATGACTGCAAAATATGGGAAGCCAACCTTATATACATATAAGGAAATGTATGTGTTATTGTCAAATAAAAATAATTAAATTGTATCTTTTGATAAAGAGAACAACAAGCTTTATTACTACTGACCATATATAAAATAAAACGGTCCCATTTCGCCGAACTTCACGACACAAATAATATCGATTAATAGTTGCTCAATGTCAAATGAAAGTTTTACTGCTATATACACGTAAGAAAAAAACAGAAAGAGCAATCGAGTATGGACAATCCACAGAAACTGGTAACATTGGACACACAAGACGACGACAAACAAAATAACAACACACCACTGTAAGGAAACAAACGCAACTAACGTGAATAAGATAAACAACCGGAAGTAAAGGCGAACCGGAAATTGTAACGGACATCACAAGACGGAAATAAGAACATAAAGACACACAACACAAAAAAAAACCCCTGAAAAGATGAGCAACACGGACCCACCAAAAACTCTTCCACATTCTTACTTAGATGGGTAATTATAACACTATAAACAGCCTAAACAGGAGAACCACTTTAAACAATTTCAGTTATATTGTGGCGGTCAATTTTATAGGTAGAGAAAAACGGAGGACCCGGAGAAAACCACCGACCTGTCGCAAGTCACTGACAACCTTTATCACATAATGTTGTACACCTCGCCCTGATCGTGATTCGAACTCACAACATCAGTGGTGATAGACACTGATTGCATAGGTAGTTAATAAATACAACTACCATACGATCACGGCCACGACGGCCCCGAGTTTCAATATTAATTACATGATTGAGGTACTATAAATTTCGGAAAAAATATATATTTAATACACCATGTCAGTGTCGACGAACAGACAATTAGACGGATGATACCGTCCACAAACAAACCTGTATCGATCCAGCGATAGTAATAAAAATGTAGATATCAAATTTAGTGCACACGACGAGTTTCTGGAATAGTCCTCATCAGATACGTTCAAAATCGAAAGATTTGAAAATCAAATAATAAATACGTAAAAGTAAGTGTGCAGGACGTATAAAGCATATAGACCAATATGGTAAGTGTAGAATATGTATTTATTTTAACAACGAGAATTCTATTATTTACACTACAAGAACGATAACTCAATCATGATTTGAATTCCATTAAGACCATGCTAGTTATTGCATGTAACTTACTTTTATCTATGGCAAAATGTGGTATTTGAAGACGGTTAGTGACAAAGGTTTCCATATGAAAACAAAATATACAAAGAACGATAGATCTTCGAGTAAAGAACTATTCAGATTTTCAATATTAACTATATAATGATATTTGTGCATAGGGGCCCGGGTGGCTCAATGAGTTAGGTCGTTGGATCTAACAACTCATACAAGCCTATCACCAGTACGGCATAGGTTCGCGCCCAGCATTGTAAATTACAAAAAGGGTGTACTCGACTCGCAGCCGCAAGTGATAAAGTTTACCAGTTGGTTCTCTCCGGCTTCCTCCACCACTAAAGCTGATCGCCATGATATAGCTGAAATATTGCTGAAAGCGGCGTTAAACACCAAAATTCAAATTCAAATTCATATTTGTGCGTTAGGGTTATAGATTTTACCTCTATCTACGATTTTGATATTTGATTTGGAATTGTTCTGACAATTTTGTATATTTTTGTTTGCTTTGCATTTTATCTCTAAACTATAGAGCAATACTAAATTAAAACTGTGGGGTCATCTCGACAGACTATGGCACACAAATAGATAAGTGTACTTACTAAGGTATAACACGTATTATTTCATTTTGGAGAATAATTACAATTAAGAATCCTATAAAATGACGCATATTATCGCTTTGGTTTCGTTGGCCCATTTTGCACATTTCGAAAAAGAGAAGACGCATCGTAGCCGCTACAGAGGGCTAATTATTTCTTTTCTACCCAATTTGCACGACGAGTGTCCCACGTGGAGCACATGAGTTCCTGTGGTTTGTGTAGCTCGATCTTTAGTTTTCTGCGTAATGTTTTGTAGATCCTTGTTTATGTTTTAGTCCCCTTTTTACGATTGTATTGCCTGTCCTTCTTCGACGTACGGCCTCTGATTACCTACCTGTATTCATTAAGCTTTTCTTGTTTATTCCTACCCGATTTTCTATACTTTCAATTGGTGGAGAAAAGTCATTGACCGGTTCCCTCTGCATAATTTGATATATTGTTGAATCTATTTGAATGAAATAATTACCGAAGGACGTTAGAAAATCAATTGCTTGATTCCCCTGTTAAATTAATATATTCTCAGATTTGTCTAAATTTATTGATAGTAGATTAATTTTGTGAGGTTTGGCGCCGTAAAATCTGATTCAACCCACCATTTCTTTGGAAATACCTATACCAAGTCAGTGCCATTGCGGTTTTCACAGTTTTCATGAGTTTTGCCTTTCCCTTTGGAAGATTGCTCGGTGTTCGGTAATTTTGTTATTAACTTTATTTTTACCTTTTTGCGAGTATTTCTTATTAATATAAAAATAAGAATATTTTGAAGATACCAATAATCAGAAGCCGTACATGGAAGACAACATACAATACAATGGCCAAATGAAAGAGAAAAACAGACATACAATAATCTACACAACACTACTCTAGATTACCAATCTGTAAGGACAAAAGAAAAGAATACAATCTTCTTAAAACACTAATAGTGATATATGCAGTAAAAACTAATTGAAATAATCACAAATGGCGAAACACAACCGATTTTGTGCCAAGAATATATTGTTTAACTGCTCTATACATAACACCACGTGGCATTGGCAATACACATGGCATACATAGTTAAATCGACTGCGCTCAATGTAAGCTTCCCATTAACCAGCAAAATCAAAATGGCGAATCTTCAGAATGATTTCTACGCTATAATCGATACAGAAATTCATATATGAATTCAGATATTAACAGAATAATTTTATTTTTGTAACAGTTGGATATCCTAGCAGATACATTTTTGTCATGTTAAATAGGGGGCAAAAATCAAGCCCGGCTGCACGTTTGTTCTATATATATATTCAAAATATATGTTTTAATGATAGCCATGATATAGTGAATAAATTGCTGACTGGTAGATAAATGATATGAAGAAGATGAACTCTCATCTCATTTGTATGAATTATTTAACCAAAGACCTAACTATCATGTTCACCACGAGTTCTGAGTTAAAGCGAGTTTCGTGTCGTCTTTACATATTTGATGCGAGTTTTGTTGAGCAGATCAAGGTAAATAATTACACATAAGCAGAACGTGCTAAACAATTACATATTGTTTATGTCCGGATTGCTTCAGTACACACTATCTATATTTCTGTAATGTTTATTATCATTTTATTTGCAAAATCTAGATATTTTCAAATATGTTTAAAATAGTAAGAGTTGCGCCCCTTTACCCATGTTCCGCGATAAGTGGTTCAGTCTAGTACAAGTTATCTGAACTAAGAATACGATATTTGTTTTTATATTATGTTAATTTACATATAGATTACAACATAGATTAACAACTATTTAAATTCGTATAAAGAACTATCCATACTATACAACAGCGGGGTGCCTGTATCGCCCTGTATGCAAATACGTCTGTGACATGTTAGAGACATTTGATAATGATGCATGACGATTATTATATATACGACAAAAACTAACATAATTAGGAAAAAAACAGATACAATGGAATGGATAAAACTGTTTTGCAATTCAGAGAGCGAAACTGAACCCATAATCCAAGGCATGATATTCATAATTGTCTCACAAGTCATACATTGCAATTCTTATTTCGATAATTTTTACAGTTTCTAAATTATGTAATTATTCTGACATGACCTCCTTCTTTGGCTTTATTAACAAACGAGCGAGTTATCCATTCGGTATAATCTCATTAGCACATGCGCCGGTGAATGTGACTGACTTTTCCATTGGCAGCATAAATTGTAACCCGAATAATGCCGATAGAGGGCGCAGTATTATTCGAGTTACATAAATTGTGTGCGACATTTTTTGCAAGAGTAAATATAAATTACCGTCTTCAAATCAAAGTATACTACCGTATTTGTACTCTTAGACATATTAGAATCGAAATAAATCATGGAAGCCAGAATATGTTTTGAGTTTTAACTTGGATTGGCGGATATTAGTAAATTGTATCCCTCGCTTCTGGCTCGGGATAAATTACTAATATCCACCAATCCATGTTAAAACTCCCAACACATTCTGGCTTCCATGATTTATTTCTTAATTATTAAAGTTAAGGTTACCTTCCCCAAGGCATAGGTGACCGTAGCCTGTTTTTGTTTACTTGTTTAAACCCATTGATTTTATTGCTCCCAAAGACGCTGGCATTATTTGGATTTGATCTTACCTAATGAAGGTTATTCCAGAAACGCATCGATTGGCATTTTACTCACTCTTTAAAAAAATGACGGCATAATCTTACGACGAGTGCGATAGATCGTAGATTCGATTCCGTTCGGGTCAAACCAAAGGTTATCTAACTGGGTAGTTGCTGCTTCTCCGTTAGACCTTGGGCTGATATGGAAGTCTCGGGATGATACCGGGACCGATATGGAAATGGCCATGTTATAATCTATATTTAAACAATTAATTAACAGGTTGATATACAAATATGGGGGACCATGATCGACTTCAAACGTACCATATATGATAGCTTTCCATTTCACGCGATCTTCTTGTACTTCGTCATAGTAACTTAGCAATTCAATAGTATATATTTGTAGTAAACCTTGATATCGGTGACCGTAGCCGATTTTGGCTATCCTGCTTAGACCCTTTAGTTGCATTGCCCCAAAACAGTTTTAAATTATTTGGATCTCCAGTCTTTTGACTTTGAAGGTTATTCTAGAAACGCGTCGTGCACACTAAATTTGATATCTACGGTTTTTTTGGTCATCCATAAGCTATGGTCTTTAATAATGCTCGAGAAAAGCGAAAGCAGCATTGAACGAGTGAAGTAAAGAGCATTGTTTGTAATACCACAAATAATAATCGTGTAACGAAAAATCCGTGAAAGCAAATTGACAAAATTATTATTGACATCCGTGACAGAAGTGTAAGATAAATAGATACATGTTTGGAATTTGAGATGACAATATTAGGAGCCATCGTGGACGTGATCACATGGTAGTTGGATTTACAATTTCCTGTGCATTTAGTGCCTATCACCACTGTTGTTGAGAGTTCAAATACCGCTCATTGCGAGTAGTACTTGATACAACATTATGTAAGTTTGTCAGAGACTTGCGGCATAACGCTGCTTCTCTCCCGTGTCCTCCATGACTAAAATTGATCGCCAAGATATAGCTGAAATATTGCTGAAGATGGCGTTAATTACCATAGCCCTAACCCCCAGAAAATACTACATTACTGAGTATGTTAGTTGGATGAATTTAGTCTGTTTCTACAAGAAATGTGTAAGATGTTGACGGAAGTTGTAGTGAGAACAAGGAATGATAAATCTGGCAGGGATTGTGCAGAATGTTATAAGATATCTTTCACTCTAAAACGTATCTCTTTGTAGCAGAATATGTGTTTTTCATAAATCGGGGAATACAAATGTATTAAAATATTAAAGTGAGAATGCAGAGAATTTCTGATGATTTTGTCCCGTTCATGCGAAATCATTTATTTTCACGTAATTGGTGGCGGTATGGTATCTTTTGGTTTTTCATTTTATTTTACAGAGTATTCATAGCCGGTGTTTTATTTTCCGGACTGGTGATTGAGGACACCCTGATCCTCTTTAAGCATTTATTTTCAATTGAATATATAATAAGCATCCGTTGGATATTTGATTTGGTCCTGTATCACTTAATGTTTAATACAATCGTGAAAATAAATACTACATTTTCGGAAAACGTCCAAAATCAAATAGGCCAATGTTTAGAAATAGTGTAAAATAGATACTCCAAACACTCATAGACATGACTAATGGTGGCATACTTTAACCGGTTTAGCACCGCCACATTTTTGTGCCTGTCCCAAGCCAGGACCTGGATGTCCAATGTCACATGTCATGGTCTTTTTGTGTTCAGTGAGTTCAGTTAAGACGAGAGGTAATTGTTCATTTTGTTGATATTGGTGGAATTGATGACCATCACTGTTTAAACTTTCTTTTCATAATTGGTATAAACATTTCAATATAAAGTTGGAGGGTTAAAATAAATATATGGCCCTTATCTTTTGCTTTGAGTGAAATGATGGTGTCATGTAAATGTGAGTAAAATGTCGTCCAACACATACACCTGGTTGAGCAGAGTTCTTGTAAAGGACACGGAGTCATAATCCTTAACTGAATACACAATTCGTCGTGACGCGAAACTTGTCCGATGTATACAATATATATATATATGTGTAACTATAGCTTTTCAAAGGAGAACCAATGGCATTGACCACACACAAGACAAAAAAAACAAATCGGAAGACCTAATTTTCAACCTAAATCTAGTTGCCTATACTCTCACTTTCGTCATCTGAATGCAAGTGAAAGAATACCTTTCAACCGGATGTTTATGTCTTCCGAAGATGTTTTCTTAAAGATAAGGTCAGACTGTCCTTTAAAAATATCGGATTTAATGTTTTTTTCACAGAAAACGGTGACGTAGTAAAAAGCGAGATACGTGGTATGTATATTACTATCAAGATGTGGAAAATTTATAAAAGCAAAACTGATGTCGTGTCTCTTCTCATAGAATCTTGTAAAATGTGATCATTGGTGTCATAGACAAAGTAAATGTTAGAATAAAAACATAGATATCAGATTTAGTGGTCACAACGTGTTTTGGAATAACTGCATCAGTACCTGATTCATTATAAAAAAAATTGAAAGCCAAACAATATAAAAAAATCTTTGTTAACAAGAAAAACCAAAACCGGCTAATTTCACCTTTTCCTTAGAAATGATACATAAGAAGATGTTTCTGTTGGTTATTCTATATCAAGTTCTTTAGATATTTTGTTGATCAGCACATCTATGAATTAGGGTTATGGTGTTTAACGCCACGCTTAACAATATTTCAGTTATATCATGGCGATCAGTTTTATTGGTGGTGGAAACCAGAGAAAACCTCTGACATGTCGCAAGTCATTGACAAACTTTATCACATATTGTTGTTTCGAATACAGATCGCCATGAGCGGGATTCGTACTCACACTTAATGGTAATCGGCACTGATTGCATAGATAGTTGTAAATCCAACTGTCATACAATCACGACCTCGACGATCCCCATCATATCTACGGATGTAGATATTACAAACATCATAGCAATGCATAAAGATTCGGAAACATAAAACAAGAAACCGTTTACTATATAAAATGAGGATCGTAAGTGGAGAAATTTCAAAATTAATTCCCAAAAGTATGATGCACCCATTTGCAAGAAGAAAGGTGACAGATGGAAAAATTCACTAGAAAAGGAAATTAACGCTCAAAATGTCAGTATGGTCACGTGACCTCGATCTAAAATTTATATATTTTGATTTCTTGTCCTAAAGACCTTTATAACGATGAATATGAGTTAGGGGTAGTATACTAATTTTAAAATCCCAAAGAATCCCTACCATTGTATTTATCTGGTATATATTCTGAGGATCATAAGTGGAGAATTGTTATAATCAGTTATCAGATGGATGATGGACTCAATTCAATCTATATTGTATTAGAAAGACCAACATGTGCGTGTGTTCTATATTTAGCTCGATTAGTTTAATAAACTAATAAACCTACAAAAAGTATCAAATTATGAAGAGTTTGTAAACATTACAAAAAAAAAATACAAGATTTGCATTTATTTGATGATTATTCAAATTAATGCAACTGAAATATATCTTTTCAATTTTACTTAGGTCATGGTAGTTTGAAATTACAACTTGATAATTCAGATTAATATAAATCTATTGATAAAAATATGAGAAACTTACACCGATGACCTGATTTAGTTAACATGTCGACTCGAGGTTGACGACTTTCATGGCGGGTTAGTAGATTAATTCGATTTAAAACCATGACCTTTGAACTAAAGGAAGAAAGTTTATATTACCATATGCACTTGTTAAGTTGTTCTTGTTTTATGTCATTGCCAACATAATATTTTGATATACTTTTGACAAATAATAACCCACTCGAGAGCACCTGGCTTCACCTCCGGTTGTTGGTGGTGGCAGTGGGGGGATCCATGTTACTCATCTATTTAGTGTTCTGTGTTGTTGTTGTTGATGTTTTTCCTTTGTTTACTTGTTGTTTTGCTTTGTTTTTTTTATTTATGTTCTGTATTGTTCCCTCGGTTTACTATTACGTTTATTTGTATATTTGGTGTATATATTAAATTGAATTTTACTTACTTATTTGGAAAGACGGTAAGGGACCGGGTGGTTCAATGCATTAGGTAGTTGGATTACCTAACAACTCATACAAGCCTATCACCAATACGGCGTGGGTTCTCGCCCTGCTTAGTACATTACAAAAAAGAGTGCACTCGACTCACAGCCGCAAGTGATAAAGTTTACCAGTTGCTTGCCCATGGTCGGTGGTTCTCTCCGGGTTCTTCCACCACTAAAACTGGTCGTCATGATATAGCTGAAATATTGCTGAAGGTGGCATTAAACACCAAAAATCAATCATTTAAAGACGGTAAGCATAGAATAAGTCAATAAAAACTACGATATCAGAATTAGTACATACTACACGTTTCAGGAATAGCCCCCATCAGATACTCTCATCGTCCAAATAATTTAAAAGGTGTTTAGAAGCATGCATCCCACATTGCCTAAACAGGTTAGCTAAAATCGCTACGGTTAGTTATGTCTGAGTGAAAATGACCCTATATTTAAGAAAAATACTTTACTCAAAATCTGTATATTTCAAGCATAAATAATTCTGCTAAATCATGTCTATGCCGGCCAATAAGTTTCTGTTTGGGTGGGGAGGGGGAGGGGGTGGAATTCCTACACTATCGGTGAAATAATGTTTCATAGTTAGTTTCCTATGTTTCACAAATATTAATTTGCAGTACCATATTTAGAAATATAACCTCATCGTCAACGTTGTATTCAAAGAGGTATACACTTCATCGTTGACAGTTTTGTTTTCTATAGTAATAACAACGTAGATATATAACAGGGGCTGGGGGAGATGGGGGAGGCGCACCCGGTGCGCGCCTCCCCTAAAATTTGAAAAATATGATTTTTTTTGCGTAAAATCGTGATTTTTCACACGAAATACCCCAAAAATTTTAAGTGCGCCCTCCTAACCTGAAATCCTGGATCCGCCCCTGTATAATATAGTTCACACGACGTGTTGCTAGAATAACCTTCATTATGTACGCTCATTGTCGAAAGATTGAGAGGACCCAGATAGCTCAATGAGTTAGGTAGTTGGATTACCTAACAACTCATACAAGCCTATCACCAATACGGCGTGGGTTCGCGCTCGTCTTTGTAAATTACAGAAAAGGGTGTACTCAACTCGCAGCCGCAAGTGATAAAGTTTACCAGTTGATTGTCCATGGTTTGTGGTTCTCTCCTAGTACTCCGGCTTCTTCCACCAATAAAAGTGGTCACCATGATATAACTGAAATATTGCTGAAAGTGGCGTTAAACACCAAAAATCAAATTGAAAGATTGGAAAGCCAAGACAGGCAAACAATTTAACACAATAACATATTTTTACTACTTTCACTGGGATCTGCTCGTGGATTATTTGTCTACGAGGGTGTCATCCGTCCAATGGTTTTGGCACTGACATGGTTTATTAGATATAAATCTGCTATTGAAATGTACAATTCCTAAATAATGTAGTTATTAATAAAAACTAACGCTCCCTCCTCCAGGCATATACGACCTTAGTCGATATTGGCTATCCAGTTTAGACCCTTTGATTTACTGGCTACAAAATATATTTGAATTAATTTACTTTCAAATCTCTCGATTATGGCACGGTGTACCCGATAAGCGTACTATATTAGATTTCTATGTTTTTATTGTTACAGAGAAAAGCACAGCAAAATTATGAAAGGTGAAGTTTATCACTCTTTGTATGCAACATTGATGATAAGGTACTATTTCTATATAATATGGTACTGCACATGAATATATGTGAAATAGAGAAGACTAACTGTGAGACATTATTCCAACGATAGTGTGGTGGCAAGGAGGAAATACCCAGAAACTTATGGATCACCAGTCAAGTCGTACACCCTTGTTGTAATAGCCTTAATTAAATACATGTACATGTATATAGCTAAATATAATTTTAGCTTGAATACCTGTATTTTGTTTTTGCTATAATAGATCGAATTACGAAAAACGTCCATGTAAATCTCTAACATAGTTTTCAGCACGAGACAATGTATTATTCCGTTTTCTAACATGGACCAAACACTAAACAGTATAATTACACTAAGCACAATGCAGCCACTATAAAAGAAATTGACAGATGAATATGGTAAAACTGCACAGATATATTTCGAAGCTAATAATAGGGATTTTCATGCAACATCTGAAAGTTTGGAATTGATATACATTCCCCCTACTGAGGTCCGCCTAAAAAAGAAACTGACTAATTTTTCTTGAATGAATATACCCAGATAAAAGACGATATACATTTTAGGAAAGTTATAGTAGTCTACAGTATATTATTCTCTAATGCATGTAACCTGAGAAACAGACCAAAGAGCCAGACAAACGCTTGCCGGAACACGAGTATGATTTATAGCACAGGTTCAGTACAGTAGCCGTACAGCTTGGCTTAGTCTGTCGCATTACCACACATACTTGTTAAGTACGCCGCCGTGTACCCGAATGAAATAAAACTCTCAACTTGTAGACCGTTTTATCAACAGATAAATGCATAGTATTTACAAACATTAAATTTGATTTTTTCAGACGAATCGTTTTACAATGGTCACGTGATAAGTGCATATTTTATATCTCTTTGTTCCCCATTTTACACCCATACAGCTAGGGTTACGCCAGAACAATTTAAACAACACATTGATAAAATAACAAACACAATGAGAACTTGTTATTCATATTAAACAATACATTTATGCACTTGTTTGACCGGTGAATATTTAATGATGATTTAATAACCTTGAAAAACAGGTTTAGGAGATTAGATTAGAATAGGTGTAATAAACGTTTGAAGATTCCAAAGGGGTAATCAGACGCCTTAAATCGAAGAAGGACAGAGTATTTGGCCGAATTTTATTTCCACTAGAAAAAGAACAAAATGATAAACAATGATCTACAAAACACTGCACAGAAAACTAAAGATCGAGTAACACGAACCCCACTAAAAACTGGGGGTGAACGCAGGTTAGCAGATATATAACCACGATGAAGAACGGACATGGATGTAAATGAACACGAGAGACTATATAACTTTACAATTAGACACATATTAAAGTAAAATGATCAGAGCGTTTATTCTTACTCCATATTTTATTTATTGTCTCAGGGCTCAACAATTTCACAGAATCCTATTTCTCGCTATATATTTTCTCTTTGGGTACCGACATATCTTCTCAAGAAAATTACAAGTGATTTAAATATTTAGCTTTATTCGAGTATTCACCATATATTTTTTTCATATGTAAAGCAGATCGTTAAAGATGGTTTCGCTATTTTTTTCTTGGGGGGGGGGGTGTGAGGGTGGTCATTTGTAATCATGTTGGTCTAAAGCAAAATCGTAGCATATTACATACTAAAAGTCGACATTACTGTGACTATGGCCAACTTGTTTCTTTAGTCATATGAGGCAGACGTCATATAGGGGCTTCTCAAGCAAAACGACAAGAATTTAGCCCAATCTCTTTATTTCACGTTCCGCTGTTTAGATGATCTCTGTTTACTATATAATGTAAAGTCTGCTTCATTCATCGGTCTACACATTGAAACTTACAGTAAAGGCAGGTTAACAACAAAACTATTCACATTGTGAAATTTCAATTTATATGTAGCAACATTCCAGCAGCACCCTGCATATGGAGTACATATGTGCCATTTGATATGTTATTCCAACACTTGTTGTTTCTATCATGATTTTCTTCATGGAATGTTGCTGGTAACATTGAAGCTACTGAACCAATGGTTTCTAGTTGTTAAGTTGAAATCATAACTTTGAAAGTTCTAAGGTCGCAATGATGACTTGGTTAAACCTTACAGTATACATGTATATGCTCCATAAATGACCACGGATATTTTTCGTTAATCACAATACCAGCTTTTCTTCATTCATGACTTATTACTGGGTTTGTACCAAAATTAATACGACGGGTGCCACTAGTGGAGCAAGAACTGTGTATCATTCAGGAGCATCTGGATGTAACGCCGGTGTTTAATGGGGTTCATATAGATCAATATGTAGTTTTCTGTGTAGTTTCTTATATCATTGTTAGTCTTTTTGTTGTTTTTCTTTTGATCATTGTAATGTCCGTCCTTTGATTTACGTTTTTGATTACCAATTTGGTATCTTCAAAATTTCTTTTACTTTGTTGCTATTGTGTGTAATATATTCAAATATTCGGAAATCGGAGTTAATTTTATTCCATATAGTATTAAAAAGCCTTACGTTTTAGTGAAATTGACTATTTTGTCGGAATTTGTTGTTGTAACACGATGGGTGCCACATGCGGCACAGGAACTGCTTACATTTCTGGAGTTTATGAGTTAAAACCCGAGTTTGATTGGGTTTCACGTTGGGTTTTTTAGTAGATAATTGTTTGTCCTTTTGTAATTCTTCATTTGGTAATTATATTGTGTGTCCTTTTTCGATTTCTTGTTTTTTGGCTATTGATAACCCTTTTGATATCTTCAAACTTTTCTTGTCCCTTTTGGTTTATAGCTAGGGCATAATGTAATATGCTTATGGTAAGTTATATGGTTAATTTTGGTTATTGTTTGTTATTAGTGTTGTTGTTAGTCGTAGAGACGGATCCCGAATACTTGAGAATAGAAAATCTTAAATTTAAGTCTGAGATTCTTACTGAACAAACCATGCTAAATTTGAATTGCAGTTTAAGTATATAGACGTTGGAGAAACCGAAGGTGCAATCAGGAATGGACAATCAAGAGAAACTGGCAACATAGGGCAAACAAGACGAAGACAAGGAAAACAACAAGAATCCAGAGAAACTGGCAACATAGGGCAAACAAGACGAAGACAAGGAAAACAAAAANAATCGGAATTTGTTGTTGTAACACGATGGGTGCCACATGCGGCACAGGAACTGTTTACCTTTCTGGAGCTTATGAGTTAAACCCCGAGTTTGATTGGGTTTCACGTTGGGTTTTTTAGTAGATAATTGTTTGTCCTTTTGTAATTCTTCATTTGGTAATTATATTGTGTCTCCTTTTTCGATTTTTGGCTATTGATAACCCTTTTGATATCTTCAAATTTTTCTTGTCCCTTTTGGTTTATAGCTAGGGCATAATGTAATACTAGTATGCTTATGCTTATGCTAAGTTATATGGTTAATTTTGGTTATTGTTTGTTATTAGTGTTGTTGTTAGACGTAGAGACGGATCCCGAATACTTGAGAATAGAAAATCTTAAATTTAAGTCTGAGATTCTTACTGAACAAATCATGCTAAATTTGAATTGCAGTTAAAGTATATAGACGTTGGAGAAACCGAAGCTGCAATCATGAATGGACAATCAAGAGAAACTGGCAACATAGGGCAAACAAGACGAAGACAAGGAAAACAAAAAACACAACACAATATGTGTTGGACACCACGATATGCAAACAAACACAAATAACGTAAATAAGACATGAGCCCGGCTAGAAATAAATGGAGGTAAAGACGAACCGAACATCGTTTTTATGTGGAAATTTTAACGAACATCACACAACGTAGCACTAAGAGTAAAGCCACATTACAGGAAAACACACAAAACTACAAAAAATGACACGGACCCCACCAAAAAACCGCTGGTGAACGCAGGTGTTCGCGAAGTGTAAGTAGTTCCTGCTTCTTACAAGACACCCGTCCTGTTACTCATATATACAGTCAAGTCCGGTAAATGTCTTGGCAGACACAGAGGAAAGAAAACATCTACGTAAAATGTGAAAGATCCATTGTCATTTGAGATATAAATACAAATAAATGTAATTATAAGTAATGAAAATAAAATTCTACCGTACAAACCCAAGGATAAGAAGGTAATTAATAATATATGATTATCTTTATGTTGACACTGCTGCAAAATTCGATAACTTTGTTTTGTTTTGTTTTTTGCTAGACATTTATATAAAACTACTGACTACAATATTTTATAACCATAATCAGTCATACGGCTGACATGTTAAAAATATGATCGTGGGTAGTTTTTAAATAAAAAAAAAAAATTTATATATTCCTAATTTAAATAACAAAGATGTTATATCTGAACGCAAGCGACTTCAAGGTAAAAGTGAGGTGTCACTGATCTGAGATAATATCATTCAGATCTCTCTTTATTTTGGCACCCGTAATGGTGGTGACCACATGAGTTTCCGAGGGAAGTGGAAATATGACGCTGTCTCCGAAATTTAGTACAATTTCGTCGAAAAGGTGCGTTCGGGTCATAGTCAGTGCCTTGGAGAACCTTACACACCTTCCTTTCAGTCAAGAGAAACTTGCGCAGTTTCTAACCGGTAATAGATTGTTAGGAATG
The DNA here is from genome assembly GCA_002080005.1 of Gigantidas platifrons. NCBI lineage: Eukaryota > Metazoa > Mollusca > Bivalvia > Mytilida > Modiolidae > Gigantidas > Gigantidas platifrons. The sequence goes on along the minus strand of MJUT01058894.1, from coordinate 1,395,788 downwards.
GCTGGTTGCTAGGAAACATCTGCATACTCTAATATTTATCTCCCCATATAGTCAAAAACATAATCCTAATACCAAATGTCATAATTGTATTTTATGATTCGATTGCTTTTTTCTACTAATAATACTGTTCCATAGTATTTGTATTTCAAGCATAGGTGACCTTAACAAAATTTAGGCCCTTTAGTGTACTTCAGTGCTCCAAAGACTTTTATATTATTTTGCTTTCCAATCTTTTTATTATGAGCATACTTGCTGAAGGTTATCTCAGAAACGCACCTTGCACACTAAGTACGACATCTACGGTGTTATTAATATCACTGCGGGCGATAACTCTGATAGTAGAATATTAGATCCCCAGAGAATCATCCATCCAGTATTCAATGTTTCGAGGACTGACATGGTTTATTAGACATATCTATTATTGAAATTTACAATTCTGAAATAACGTAGTTATTTGTAAAACTAAGATTCACCCCCGTCGGGCATAACTGACCTTAGCTGATTTTGACTATCCTGTTTTGGGTCTTTAGTTTACTTGGAACAAAGACTATTATATTTATTGCCTTTCCAATCTTTCGACTTTGTATGGACCTGATTAAAGTTATTGCAGAAACTCGTCGTGAGCACCAAATTCAATTTGCACGATCTTGACCTCAAATGAGATCTTTTCATTGGCTATAGTCGGCATTTTAACAGCCGATGTGTATACAGGAAATCTGTTGTAGGATGGTAGTTATGAATGAAGTTTATTTATAGCTATACTGACCTCAAATGACATTGGCTATTGTCGGCATTTTAACCTGTCGTACGATGGGAAAATCGTAGTTATGAATGAAGTTTATTTATAGCTACACAAACACAGATCCACTTATATCGGTCAACGCATTGGGTTTAGCACACAAAATAATACAATTTTATGCAATCAAGTCCGTACAAAAATATTATCAGCCTTAAAATGGGAGACATTGACATTTAAAAGGAAGTGAATCAATTATACGGTTCCAGCTTCGCTGTCACAGTACACTTGATTCGCTACCTTTTAAATATAATCTACGAATGTATTTGTAATTGTACTTTTACACTGTTGTTCAACTGATTGGAAATTGCATTTATTCTCAAGTTAAAATCATAAATTTCACCTTTTTTTTTTAATGTTGTTCCCACGTTTCATAATATCACGATCTTTAGTTTAAAACCTGTTTACAATAAACATGATTTTCTGGTAAATCAACAGATGTAATGATCACTGCTGAACTGCAAGGTACGGGAGTTTATACATTATAGGATGCCTATTGCATATAATGACATCTGTGCAATTAAAATAAGTAAATAAAAAGTGGGTAGTATCATATGTTCATTTATATCCATTAACCCTTAGTTTTACTTACTCACCAATTGTGTCAAAATTATTTGGTTTTCCAATTTTATTTTGGGGCGTACCTCGTGAAGGTTCTTCCATAAACACGTCATGTCCACTAAATTCGATATCTACAATTGTATATCTTAATATTTTTAAAGACGCATTATTTACATTGTAATTTGGACTTTCCTTTTTGATTGTTCACCTGATATTTTTTAAAATATTATATCATATATATCATATGAAAACTGATTAATATCTTCTACGATAATTGCATCTGTTTTAAAAATAAGTTGTTTGCTTGGTTTATGGTGCTTAGCGCCACCCTCAACAATAGTTCTGTTAGTTATATCGTGGCGGTCAGTTTTATTGGTGGAGGAATGATTTAAAAATCTTTAGGAGCAAGAAAACGAAAGAACCTTAACAGAATAGTCAAAATTAAACCTAAGGTACTCCTATTTTGTTTCAGTATTGTTATAAATGTTGTTATAGTGACAGCCGGAACCTTTGAATCGTATTGAAAGCGGGAGGTTTGGCGCCGTAAAACCTGATTCAACCTACCATTTCTTTGGAAATGCCTGTACGGTTATCACTACGGTTTTCACATTTTTCCGGTTGTTGACTGATTTTGTCTATTTATATACTTATGAGTTTTGACTTTGCCTTTGGAAGATTATTCGGAGTTCGGTAATTTTGTTATTACCCTTATCAGACATACGTGACATTATCATATTTTGTCTATTCATGTTTAGGTTCTTTAATTTTCTTGTTCCCAAAGATTTCAAAATTATTCGGCTTTCAGATATTTTGACCTTTAGCGTACCAGATGAATTTTGTTATTCCAGAAGCGTGCCGTGTGCACTACATGTGATATCTACGTTTTAGTTATTTTTCTTCTATTAAAGATCAGGTAATAATTAGTATATATGTATGTATGTATGTATGTACATATACCTGACTTCTCATAATAAAGTCATTAATAGGTTTGATCATTAGTAAAACCGATGGTTAACCAGCAAAATTATGAAACATTTGTCTGATCTTGTCCTCATTATTTATATCGAAAGATGGGCTGTTTTATTTTAAAGTGTTTGATAAGACACGCGCATCATAATAATTTTGTATGTGCGTTTTTTAATAACGATGCATTGCATCAGCGAATGAAATAACATGATAGAACAAATTTTCTGTCTTGAAGAAAAGAAAATTTGATCATGAACGGTATGAAAGCAAATTCTATTTTAATTTAATTACAATTTGCCTGTATACAGTTCAAATTGATGTTGTTGGTCATGTGAAAATAAGCGGTCTTTTGAAAGGAGTATATTTTGCTAAATTTGTGTGGTTTAATCACCAAAAATCCTATTTACCGATTTAACTCTGCCACACATAATGCTTGCCCCTAGTCATAAAGTACTGCGTTGACTACGATTATACCTATTTTGTCCCAGTATTGTTTAAAATACTGTTATAGTGACAACCGGAACCTTTTAACCATAATGAAAGCGGGAGGTTTGGTGCCGTAAAATCTGATTCAACCCACCATTTCTTTGGAAATGCCCGCACAAAGTCAGGGTCATTACAGTTTTCTGGTTGTTGACTGATTATGTCTGTTTATATACTTATGAGTTTCGCCTTTCCCTTTGGAAGATTGTTCGGAGTTCGGTAATTTTGTTATTACCCTTAATTAGATAGAAACAATTACTGTCGTCTGTTTGCAATTTTAATCTATCAATATTTTTTTTTTTATATACGAAGTTCTTTACATCCATATTTATTTCATACGAGTTTAATGGTTATTTTTTCAATTATTTGGTGTCCATGTTACTCTATTTGTTGCCAATGCTGTTCAATTTCAATAAATACTCTGGTGAATGATTGTTGTTTAACGCCAACTCAGCAATTTATCAGCTATATTATGGCAAGAGCAAGTTAATGTTCAATAAGGTGATGATAAGGTCCGCTTGTACTAGACCAATACGCTTAATTGGAATTTTATAGTGCTAGCTCACTGAAACAACTGTCCGCGTGTAGACATGTCGCTCCACTCAGACACTTAATAATGATTCCGAGTCAACCAGTCTGTGAGCTTTCTCCTTAATGCTGTGTGCTTACCGGAGAAGCAACAAATACCAATTTTATAGTTTTTCGTTTCATTCGAACTCACAATCTACCCCACTCGAGGCGAACATGCTAACAGTTACACTACCGATTCGGTTCTAGATTATTCTATCATTCAAATTAACGGAAATGTGCGTACATATTTTACCCCATTATCAGAACCTCGGCGGTACCAATTTAGTTTATTTGATATATTTATGTTTGAAATTGAAAATTCCAAAATGATATTCTTTATTAAAAATCTCCCTCATAAGCAGGCTACATTAGGCCTTTGGTTTACTTGCTCCCAAACACTCATTTTGGCTTTCATATAATTTTATACTTTGAGCGTACCTGATGAGTGTTATTTCAGAAACTACACATGAGCACTAAGTTAGATATTTACGCTTGTACTACCCACTAGTTTTAGGTACTTTTTGCATATAACATTAATGCCGCATTTTTTATGACATATACACACTAATTGGTCTTTACCTCCAATTGTTTGTAGGAGAGTTCCTGTCTTATTTACGTTATTTCTGTTTGTTTGGTAGGTCTTTACCTCCAGTTGTTTGTAGGAGAGTTCCTGTCTTATTTACGTTATTTCTGTTTGCGCCTAGTTGTGTCCAACACATATTGTGTTGTGTTTTTTGCTTTGCTTGTCTTCGTCGTATGTGCCCTATGTTTCCGGTTTCTCTGGATTTACCATTTCTGATTGCACGTTCGGTATTCTCTAACATATTTCAACATATTATCTGGTAAACGCCATTCTTTCTTACATATATATGTAAATCGTAAATATGCATATTATAGACAACCAATATTGTTTTCTATCCAAGGTTATGCAATATTATTAATCGGTTTATACTCGTGTTGACTTCTAAAAAACAAAACTGAGCATCAGATATTTGACATTTGTCCTCATAGTTTCGTACTTTTATATGAAAGTACAAACATATAGTTATGAAATACCAGGAGAAAAGATGATGTTATATATCCCCTAATATATTTGTTTTTGATACTTATGGAATCAAATATACACCTTCATCTTCATACGTCACTTAGATCACATAACATGCATAAAAACATAAGATGCAAGATGTATTATTGAAATACAAGTATGTAAGTCCTTGCATAGTGCACTTCTACATGAAAAACATATGTTGTACTCGTTACAACATTATTTGATCAAGTATGTCAGTGACTTGCAGCAGGGCGGTGGTTTTCACCGGGTACTCCGCGGTTTTCCTCCACCAATAAAACTTACCTCCACGATATAGCTGAAATATTGTTGAAAGTGGCGTTAAACACCATAATCGTAACCCTAACCCAATGCCTACGTTTTTCAAATCTACAAGACAGCCATTTTCTTTTTTTTGGAAAATTGATATATGGCATTGTGGGTTACATGTAGAAAAATACGGTCTATAGCTTCTGCGTTGTGCGGTACAGTATATTCAATTAAAACTGAGCTCCTCCAAAGACAGACGTAAATGAGTCCATCATGATTAAGGAATCCTGATTTTTTTAGGAAGTAAACGACAACTAGAGTATTTCCCCATGAACATGTTGTTTAAAAGTAGTCGCTTGTGAGTAAATCCATTTGAAATGTAAAACTAACAGTCTATCCTTCTTATTTGTTACATCTCTCAATATGCACATTTCGGTTCTACCTTTTCATCTTCATGTTAATTTATGTATATAAACATTTATTCTTCAAGTAATCGACTAGTGTGGTAGATCGTGACTTCGGTCAGCGCTCGGGCTTAATCAAAGATAATATACTTTTTCAGGAAGCGCCCAACATTGGTAGTCCCATTAGAACCAATACTGATTACTCAGAATCAGAATAATCACAGTAGAACGACAGGTTTAACTGCGAACAGTTGTTACAATGAGTAAGTACAATAAAAATTCAACGAAGCGTGTTGGGGAAGAGTGCAAAACAAACTTCGGTGAGCTAGTACTATATAAATCCAACTCGTTATGCTGGTCTAGTACAAACAAAGTTTATCATCATCTCATTAAAAAATAACATTTGGCTCTCCATGATATGGCTAAAATGTTGCTCACTTGGTTTTAAGCAACACTCATTCCCCTTCAGTACTGTGTTATTCGGTGACGTCTAAAAACCCATTATAATAAAAAAGTACTTTTACCACATTCTTTTAAAAGGTCATTGTGTATCACATCTTTATTGTAATCCTTTGGTATGTGGACCACCAATATTTCCCCCAATTCAAGGTTAAGCTTATATTATAAATAGGTTTATACCCTGTTTGACTTCTGGTGTACAATAGCCAGCATCAATTAATTTACAGGTTTACGTCATAGGTACGTATTTAAAAAAATATATATCGAAGTTTGTGAAATACTATCGGAGAAACAACATGGTATTATATATCCACTGATATATTACTTCCCGCATCTCTAGAGAATTATACATACTCCATAAAATAACATGTAACATTAGGATTCTATAAAATATATCAAAATAAATAAAATAAAGGTTAGAGTAACAGAAGGGGCAATAAAAATGGACAATCCATAGAAACTGACAACATTGGGTGCACAATACACAAGAGGAAGACAAAAACAACAAAAACACAACACAATATATGTTGGACAACACTATGCTCAAACAGCCACAAGGTTGGAGGTAAAGATTAACGGAACATAGTTTTTATGGGAAAATCGTAACGGACATCACAATACGAAACTAAGAACGTAAACACACATAATAAGACAAGATAAAAAAAAAACATGGACCCCCATAAAAAAGCCGAGGTAGAACTCAGGTGCTCGCTAAGGGTAAGCTATTCCTGCTTCATATATGACACCCGCCATGTTACTTGTATATACAGTCAAGTCCGATCAAAGTCTTGGCAGCGACGGAGGAAAGAATAAATCTACGTAAAAAGTAAAAGATCCATTGTTATTTGAGAAATGGATATATCATAGCGGTCAACCAGATCCTGATGACAACCGGGTAATTTCCGTTGCACTTATACCTCGAATTTGACGACAGTAGTCAACTCAGTACTAAAATTTATGATAAACGAGACGACTTCAATTTTAAAATCATAAATTTTCCTAATATGTGCAGCAATATACCAGCTTCTCCTGCATATGGTGTTTACATCTCGCATTTGATTCGTTATGCAAGGGCCAGTAGCAATTATTCTGATTTCTTGAAACGTCATCTTAATCTGAAAAACAGGCTACTGGACCAGGGCTATAAAAAGATTCGCCTTATTCGATCTCTTAAAAAGTTTATATTCCGATATCAAGATCTTGTCGAAATTTATTCCGTCTCTGCAGATACAATGGTGAAAGATGCATTTTCATAGAGTGAAAATGTATAAAGATAAGGATTTAATATACGTGGTTTACAATGTCAAAAGTATTTTTTTGTGAATGTGTGACGTAAAAGTATTTTTGACATTTACTGTCGTAATTTGAATACTTCAAAGGACTCATAGTTATTGATGGAGACGGTTCACGAGATATATTAGATACATGTACCCTCCTAACTGAATTTAGTACTGTGTTGACTACTATTTTACCTATTTTGTTCCAGTATTGTTATAAATGCTGTTATAGTTTTCTTTATATTCGGTAAAAAGCTCCTAAGAGCTTGTGTTTATTGTTATACAAAAACCGAATTCAAATAAAGTTTTCTTATCTTATCTTATAATGACAACCGGAACCTTTGAACCGTAATGAAAGCGTGTGTAATACTATCAGAATAAAATAGTATTATATTTCCCACGATATATAGTTTTTCTGGATAACTAGAGACATATATACCCTCCATACAAAAACATACGACATTAAATATTCCTAAGATTTAGCAAAATAATTAAGAGGGGAAAAAAATATACAATCAAACCTGTATTAAGAGATCACCCTTAGGAAAAGGAAAAAAATGGCCTTTTAAGACTGGTGACCTCTTAAAAGAGGTTAATTTCATATTAAATTTTCTATGACAGGACACGAAAAATTGACATTTCAATGCATATGACTGCTTAATAGAGGTGACCGCATGTGCAGGTTTAACTGTACTATTGAAATATGATTTTGTATACCGATCTTTGGAATGGAACAAATATTGAAAACACTTGCATCATTTCGCTAAGATGGATGCTTACTCCCCTAATGCTAGTTTAACCTCATTTTTTTTTATTGAAATGCCTGTCCGAGACCAGGAAAGCGAGCGGTCAGTTATTTGTGTGTTAGGGATATCGATTTTGCCTCTTTCTATGATTTTGATATTTGATTTTGTAATTGCTCCGACGATGTTATACTAGTAGTTTTTGTTTTCCATTTTATTATCTGATCTTCTTAAAACTCAACTGTTCGTTTTGATTAAGTACGCGAAAAATTTATCTCGGATCAGGTGGCATTAAACAGTAATCACTCACTGGAAATGGCTGAATGGTAAACAACAACCAATTAATCAATTAAGTAGACCATGCATTGTAATTGGCCTAAGAAGAGTGTGAAGATACCAAAGAGGTAATCAGAATCAGTAAAGGATAGACAATACAATGGACAAAAGGACAAACAACGATCTACAAAACAATAACAGAATAACCAGTTAAGTAGACCATGCATTCTGATTAGCCTTATGTAGGGCAATTCAACCACTTGGTGTCAATGTTAAAGTATCATTTTTGTATCATAGTCGTTCAATGATAATACAAGCACACCTCCATTGGCTAATATTTAAAGAAACATTTTTGAGTTTTCTTCCAAATATATAATGCATTGCTGTGGAAGCGCCTGGATTTTGTAATAGAGAGCATACTCGCCTCTCCGGTGGCAGATCATGGTTTCGAGCTACAATCAGATCAAACCACATTTATAATTGGAATTTGTCGCTAAACACGCATGATTTAGAAGTAAGAACAAAGACTCGTTCGATGGAGCTAGGATAATGTGTCCGAGTGGAGTGACGTTTCTCTATATGAACTGTTTCTTCAAAGAGCTAGCACTCTAAAAATCCAAACTCATTGTGCTACATGTAGTCTATATTACAAGCGGGTTTTATCATCATCTCATTGAAGAAGTAACTTTTGTCTCGCCATGATAAAGCTGACATACTGCTCACTTGGAGTTATAAAGAACAATATTCACTCGATCTTCATAGTTGTGATTTGATTTGATTTGATTTGTGGTGTTTAATGCCAATTTCAGCAATATTTCTGCTATATCATCGCGACAAGGTTTAGTGGTGGAAGAAGCCGGAGAGAACCACCAACTATGGGCAAGCAACTGGTAAACTTTATTACTTGCGGCTGCGTGTCGAGTGCACACTTTTTTGTAATTTATAAAGCCGGGCGCGAACCCATGTCGTATTGGTGATAGTCTTGTATGAGTTGTTAGGTAATCCAACTACCTAACTCATTGAGCCACCCGGGCCCTCCAACTACCTAACTCATTGAGCCACCCGGGCCCTGTGTTTTTCAGTGACGTGTAAAGACTTACTATAATAACAGTACTTTTTGCCCATTCGTTTAAAAAACTATCAGAACAAATAGTGTAATATTATCCCTGATATATTTTTTTTGGATAACTAAAGGAATCATATATGCTCATCCATGCAAAATCATACGACATTAAATATTAATGAAATTTATCAAAATGATCAAGAGATAAAAGAGTATACTATTGAAATAAGATTTTGTATTCTGATCTTCGGAATGGAAAAAATATTCAAAACACTTGCAGGACCGCGCCATTTCAATAAGAACGGAGGTTTAAATTGGCCCATTAAGCTAATCTGGCCTCACCACTCTTTATGTTATGGGTCATTATCAAAATACACGTACTTTTTCCTGTTCATATTTTGGTGACATCAAATATTTTCGTTCCCGTTTTGTTTTAGCCTATTAGTTTTTCCTACATTACAATGACATATTCACATAATATGCAGTCGGGAAAACCACCATGAAACAAAATATTTCTAGATATGTAGCACCCCTAACCTTTCAGTCCGTGGTGTTACCAACATAAAATTATTCTTTTCAGGAAAATGAAAAATAATTTTTATGTAAAAGTGGTTACATACATAATATACAGGGAAATTATGCATAATGTAAGATATTTTCTTTGGAGCACTAGTTTTTTTTTTCACAATATTTGGATATGTAGTTGTGGAATTCCATTTAAGCTGCATTATGAAACAAACAAGTTTTCATAATTGTATTTTATTTCACTTTATATAAAGAAAATATGACTTATACATAGTTATCAAAGTCAACGTTATTCAACTATAATATAATTTACTTCAATTATGTCATTTATCCTTTTTATGAAACAATTTACATGAGGTAACACCATTGACAAGAGGTAACACCACAGAAGACAAAAGTAACACCAGGGACATCTTCATGAATGTAAACGTTTAATTCAAGAAAAAAGCACAATCAACCTATATGTGTTGTTTTCTTATTGTTTTCAGTACAATATTCAGTTTTTCAACATATTGGTTTAATGCATGAGCAATATCAGTTTTCTCCATGGTGTTATGAAGATATGTCACTGGTGTTACCAGGTCTAAAAAGTATACTCCCACCAGCTTGTTAAACTATATCTTATACGTAAATGACGATGTCTGAACAATTTTTCTGCATAGGTTAAAGAGCATTATTATGTTCTGTATATTACTGTTTATGGAATAATGTGTTTATTCACAAATTTAATGCTAAATGTCTGTGGTGTTACACAATCTTTATGGTAACACCATTGACAGTAGTAACACCACAGAAAACAGGTAAGTATTTTCATGATAAAAGGAAAATAATGTCTCCCTGACTATATTTTATATGTATATCCTGTGAAGAATACCAAATGCAATGTATTGTGTATTTTTACATTTTGTTCAATTCTAACAAAAAGAAGTAGTGAGAAGTACACCATAGACATAACATATATATACTATGCCAATCGCACGTACATTTTCGGCTCTATATTAGTTTATGGATAACTTTTGTTTGTGTCGTCTGCACATGGCATGAAACAGGAAATAAGCAACGGGAGAAACTATTTTTGCTTCAAATATGACAAGACAGATAACTCTTACCTGCTTTAATAGGAAGGGCAACACCACAGACATGTAAATCTATAACAGCAGGTTTTTGCTAATTTTCTTTTTAAATTTCAATATATATCGAGCAAAAATAATGTTGTTCTATTAGAGTTTTAGGAATAGTTCAAAAATAATATAAAGATCGAATAAAATCATTACATCTGAATAGTACAAATGACCAAAAGTAAGTCATTCTTGAACAATAACACGTAACACCAAGCAAAAAACAGGTCTTTGTGTAGCAAGTATAAATTCACAGTTAGACCAATCTGGATTTAGATGTTAAAACTATAGAGAGCTGATGTGCTTTCATGCAAAACATGTTTTCTCCAATCAGTTTGGTTGATATTTGTCTTTTAATTGCGTAATAACAGAAAAGTGCGTGTTTTTTTTATAATTGCCCTTATATTATTAATAGGTTTAAACCCTGCTTTACATCTGTTGTACGGTCATCATCATCAATTAGTTTACATTTTTACGTCATAATTATGTACTTTTTAAATGAAAACGAGATTTGTGTAATGCTATCAGTAAACAAATAGTATTATATTTCCCTTGATATATATTTTCTGGATAACTAGGGAGTCATTATGCTCATCCATACAATAATATACGGTATTAAATATCAATACAATGCATCAAAATAATACAGAGATGAAAGAGTTTAGGAATGTAAAAGAAAATATTCTAAATAATATGAGTTTTCTACACTTCGCACCACCATTCCTAATGAACATCTAATTTAAATAAAATTTAAATAAAATCTAAATAAATGATTCAGAACGGTAAGAAAAGTTAATAGTTTTAGGTCACGAATTAACTTATTTTGTAAAGTATAAAACAAAAGTCAAAAAGTGCTGTACAGAAAATAAAGTCACCGGTATATTAGAGTTCCTTATCGGTAATATATTTCTTAAGTTCGGAAGTAACATTTTTCAACAACTCATCGGCATCCCCGTGTGAAAACTTTACCCCTCTCCTTTCCGATCTCTAATTTACCCATATGAGGCAGAATTTATATAAACACAACTGATAAATGATAAGAGGCTAGCGTCTTTAATCTCAATTTCAGGTATATTGATGATGCTCTGTGGAAAAATAATCCAAACTTGCCAACAGGATTCCATTACAATACAAGAGAAACAGCTTCATCTGCCTCAAGATTGACACCTATGATCACCTTTCTACCAGTCTCTGTGACAAAATAGACGACTTCGATTTTGTCATAATACATATTCTACGTCGTGATAGTAATATACAAACCGCTCCCGCGTATGGAGTTTATATTTCACAACGTTATGCGCCAGCTTGCAGTTTGTATTCAAACTTATTACAACGTAACCGTCTTCTGAATGCCAAACTACTGGTAGCAAATCAAATATTTTAAAGAATCTTCTCATTAAATCTTTCCAACAGTTTTTTCGGAAGATATCAAAACCTTGTTGGAAAGTATTCTGTCAGTTGCGTGGATGTGACGAAAGATGGTATTGGCATTTAAACTTTGATTCAAAGTTGACCATTGTTTCCATATTATGTCTTCTGTGTCACGAAGATTATATATATTATGAATAGAGCTCAAAATTCGAGCGTTATAACAACGCTACTTACCCATTTACATATGAGGGTTGGCATATCACTTTCATTTCACAAAGAGGTAAAACTTGGGACCATTAAACTAGTTTAACCCAGCCACCTTTATTGAAGTGCCGTTGCCTTGTGAGCTTTCTTGTATTTTGTGTGTTCTGGTGATTATGTGAATTTGCCTCTGCATTAGCGATTTTTAATTTCATGTTGGAACTGTTCCGATGTGTTTTCTTTTAATTATTATTATTATTTCATCTACTTACAATTAAATAAGGGTAATAACAAAATTACCGAACACCGAGCAATCTTCCAACGGGAAAGGCAAAACTCATATATCAACAAACAGACAAAATCAGTCAACAACTGGAAAACTGGGAAAAGCGCAACGGCCCTGACTTGGTACAGGCATTTCCAAAGAAATGGTGGGTTGAATCAGATTTTACGGTGCCAAACCTCCCGCTTTCATTATGGTTAAAAGCTTCCGGTGTTTTGATTTAGTGCAAAACAGACATCATCGTTTCATGAAAAGGTCAATTGATCTCAAATCAGTCGGCGTTTAA
>MJUT01058894.1:1324414-1382665 GCA_002080005.1 Gigantidas platifrons | reverse complement strand
TAGGAATATCATGACGTACACAGTTAACGTCCGCCATATTGAAAATTGAAAGTCAGGAAAACGTCAACAAGAAAGTTAGATTGAATTAGAGTCTATTTGCCGAAATTAAACACACAATTGTTAAAAGAAGAATTTGATATAAATCCTGAGGACAGTACATTTGATGACTGGAATGCTGATACCGACATTTCGGGGCGTTGAACTGTGCCAGACTGACATGATGGCTGAGAAAGTTGACCTACTGACTGCACTGGAGTGACCTGGTTTGATACGGGAACCAAACCACTAGCAAGAGCGTCATTCATAGCCTTTTTCTGGTGTGTTGAGCAGTCCCGGTTGTAACTGCGCACCGAGGATTCATTGCGGTGTCCGCTCATGTGCATTATGTGCCTTATTTCAAATCCGGCGTCATTCATATTTTGGATGTCGCACGTAAACAGTGTGCAGTGTAATTTTTTGTACATGTTGAATGTTTCGAAATGTCAGCCATGAAGCGTGTAAATTGGAACGGTTTAAGTGGAATATCGTTGTACCAAACATTTTCCTCGTCGGGTTTGCTCAAAGCCGGATTTGAACACCTATTAAACAGACTTGTGGCGTTTGGGTCTATTTTTGACATGAACAGCAGCAAGGATTTGACAGGACATTTATTTCCGGCACTCGGAATAGCGTACATTTTCTTTTTTTTTTATTGTCAGAGGCGTCAATACCACCTTGCCAATTGTTTTGTTTTGTTTCATGGGATAGTGTGACGTATTCATTCCCATTTTCATCTTTATTCAGGACAAAGGAGTTCATTCTAAGCTGTTGGTGAAATTCCAACCCCCTTGAAACGAAGTGAACTGCGTTTATAAACCACACACGGAAGCGGAGGACAATTGGATTTACTTCTCCATAAAGGTAGAAAGATATTTTTGACATTTCATCATTTGTTATAACTTCCTTATGCTTAGTTGGCCTTGCCAAACCCTCTTGTAAAAAATTGTTCAGCTTCCCATCTAAAATATTGTTACTCGTACGAAATTCCCTGCCACGAACTATCTCAAGATCCCTTCCTAAGTCCTGCAAGTGGCGATTTATTGCGGACCGAATAGATTTAAATGAATTCTGTGTGTATTCCGAAGCTTGTTCTTTTGACATCTGTTTGCTCCTATTTTCATTTTGTTTCGGCGCAGCCTCAGCATAAAATTTTCCTAATCTTTGATCCAATTCCACCTCAGAAATGCTTTCAAAATCTGTTTCCATACCCAGGGCTTCCAAAATCCATTCTGAAACGAAAAAATGAGTTCAAACGTTTAATGTTAAATCAATATTGTATTTGACATGATTTATCAGAAAATACTGTTTTTTTCCATCAATTTACCAGCTTTAAAAGACCTTGATAGCTTAATAGAAAAGCACCGATGTTAACATGGGAGATTCAGGTTCAAATCCTGATCTTGGTATATTTCAGTAACCATGGTGAGTTGATGAAGAAAATGTTTGTAAAAATATTTGTTATGTTTTTTTGGTCGCTCATACACTTCAAAATTTCTTTGTAAAATTATACACACCTTGAAATAATTTCACACCCCATTTGGGGTTTTTTCTGGTTGATTTTGACTGCCTCTTTTCCTTTAACTCATTTAATTCTGTTTCGGAGACAGTTTTAAATCTTTTTTCTGGTCTTGCAGTGGATACAGGATTCGGGGCAGCAAAATTTTCTTCTCTCTCTGTAGAAAATGCCAGGTTTAGCTCTTCCAGGGCTTCCCTATTTGATGTTGATGCATCCCCGTCAAATTCTATTGCATTTATTTCCTCAAAACTGACATCAGTGTCAAAAATGCTCATCAAAATATCCACATTTTCTTGATATTCCGCCATCGGAACATCAAAGGCAAGATCAAACATTGTTTACAGAACGTCAACAAGCAGACGACAGAATTTACAAATAACGTTTATTGCGATATTTGGTTTTTTATTTATTTTTTATAATAATTTGTTAAAGAAATGTGGTAATTTGTTGTTTGGCACCTTATTGTTTTTATTTCAATATTTTGTTTAAAAAATGTTTACAATGTAATTGTTTAGGAATGTCAATGTTTACGTTTTAAAAAAGTAGTTCCTGAGGAGGCGTGACCTAAATACCAAACCAGGTTATCGTTAATAGACTGCGTTGCTCAGCGTCAATTAACCAATGAAATCACGTTAAATACTACAAATTAAATTATTCATATATATTTATGTTATCTTGAAAATAAGGTTCAATTCCGTGGAATCGACTCGGTAAACGTGCCAGCCTCAAGTGCGGCAGATCGTGGTTTCGAGCCCCACGAGGGTCAAACTAGATAGTATGAAATTGGTATGTGTTGCTTCTCCGCTAATCACACAGCTATTAGGATAGTTCGTTCAAACATACAATAATGTATGATGGTGGATCACTTATTTAGCTGTTGTGTTTAAATTGCATTAAAATACAATTCGGTGTGTTGGTCTAGTACAATTGGATTTTATCATCATCTGATTAAAGACATTCTCTCGCCATGATAAAGCTGCAATATTCACTTCGCGATAAGCAACGTTCACTCTTTATTCCTCTGTTTTTCGATGTCATATGAAAACTAGTTATAATAAAGGTATTTTAAAAAAGCTCACTCTTTTGAGGGGAATTTGTTCTGTTTTTCAGTGACGTATAAAAGCTAACTATAATAAAAGTACCTTTAACACATTCTTTTTTAAGGATCATTGTGTATTACATATTCATTTTCATCGTTGGTATTTTGACCATCAATATTTCCTCCAATTCAAGGTTAAGCTATATGATCAATCGGTTTATACTCTGTTTAACATCTAGTGAACAATAGTCAGCATCAATTAATCTACATGTTTACGTCATAGTTATGTATCTTCTAATTTCAAACGATGTTTTTGTAATATTATCAAAAACTATGGTACTATATATCCCCTGATATATCACTTCTGGATACCAAGGGAATCAAATATACTCCCGTATGAAATAACATATGACATTAAATTTCAATAAAATGTATCAAAATAAATAAGAGATGAAAGGATGCCCTATTGATGTGTAATTTTGCATACCAATCTCCGGAATAGAAAACATTTAATCTTTTGGAATTCCAGCTAAATGATTTCCTTTAGTACAAAACAGGCATTATCGTTAGATGAAATTGGTTTCAGTTGAAAGGGCGCTAAGCAGCATGCACTTATTACATATGGACATAGTTCTGGTCAACTAATAATAAGCAAGATAATTAACCAATCAATAAGACCATCAAATCTGATGGGTCTACGGTTTGACTTGTTAACCACTTGCTGTTCATGTTACGGTGACCCTTTCGTTTCATAGCAGTTCAATGGTAATACAAATATACCCGCCATTATTTCACTTATACAGACATACCCATACATTTTATGTGTTTTAGCAAATAAAACAAATTGTTGTGAAACAGGTTTGATCATGTAATTATGAGCATGCTGGCTTCGAATGCGGCAGATCGTGGGTTCGAATGTCAGTTGGGCAAACCAAATATTATAGTTGATTATATTCTTGCATATGTTTGAAATATACAGTTCCTAAATCATGTACATATTAAAACTAATGTTAATCTCCACCATACATATGTTATAGCCGATGTTGACTATCCAGCTGATGTTCTTTGCTTTACTTTTACCCAATTTTTAAAAATATTATTTCGCTCTCCGATCTGTTGGCCATGAGCGTACACTGTACCTGGTACAGCTTGCTGTGGTATTTACTTACTTCTTTTTATTTATGTTTTCTTGGCGATTTGAAAAAAACCCAACTAATTATAATAAAAGTACTTTTAACACATTCTTTAATAAGGGCCATTGAATATTTCATTAATATAATTCAAGGCTAAGATACATTATTAATTGGTTTATACACCGTTTGACTTCTGGCATGCAATACTCAATATCAATTCATTTGTAGTGTGACGTCATTACTACGTATATTTTAAATGAAAACGAGGTTTGCGTAATATTATCAGAAACAAATAGTATTGTATATCCCCTGATATATGACTTATGGATACCAAGGGAATCATATATACACCTTATTACAATAAGACATGACATTATGTTTCAATACCATTTATCAACATAATCAAGATATAAAGGGGTGTATACCATGGAAATATAATTTTGTATACCTATCTTCGAACTGAAAAACACATTTTAAATAATTATGTCACCCATTTGTTGTAGTCAAGTTTTTTTTTCAATCTACAAGACACACATAATTGATTAGGTCAATACCTAACATCAATTAATTTACAGTTTCATGTCATAGTTATCCACAATTTGGAATTTCGGAATAGAAACCATATTCCGAAAAATTATATCTTCATCTTAAAGTCCAACCTGGCGTTTTGGTCTAGTGCAAAGCTAATACCATAATTTCATCAAAAAGTACATTGATCTCATATCAAATGGCGTTATACAGGAAACTTTCAATAAAATGTATCAAAATAAATAATTGATGAAATGATGCAAGATTGATATGTAGCTTTACGTACTGATCTTCGGGATGGAAACCATTCTGTATACTCATTTAATATTCTTAAAATCTAAGTGTTTTGCTGTAGTACAAAACAGCCACTATCGTTCCGTGAAAAAGTAAGCTGATCTCGACTGAATTGGTATAAGACAGCAATTGAGCATCACATATGGGTCTGGTCAAGTCCTGCTAAGCAACAATTAATTTATCAATCAACGCAATCTAATTAAAATTAGATGTTTCCTCTATATTTAATTTATGTTTGGCTTTGGCGTTGCACTGGCATCTCAAGACATCTTGTAAGGGGTTAAGATTCATTTTTTCAACAGACCAATCACCGTTGACCCTACTAAATCTTGAGGTATCAAAGCCGAGTACACGACAAGAGCTGTTGTTCGATTGGCTAAATTGTCTAACTTTCTTCCATATGACTGAACGGTCAAATATGAATGAAATGACCACAAATAGGAGTGTTGGTAGATGCAAGTGTATAGTCAATAAAAAAGAATTATAAATAAAAAGATATAAGAAACATCTAATTTAAATTGGATTGCAATCAATAAAGCAATCCAATCGAATGAGCCCAAAGTGTGTGTCTTTATTACGGTATACTGTACGTATCAAGCAAACTTCAATTATATATTTTATACAGAAATATTCATACAGGGGGAATGGTGTTTAACGCCACTTTCTGCAATATTTCAGTTATATCGTGGCGGTCAATTTTATTGGTGGAGGAAGTCGGCGTACCAGCAGAAAACCACCGACATGCCGCAAGTGACTGACAAAATGTATCACATAATGTTGTACACCTCGCCCAGATCAAGATTCGAATTCACAACATCAGTGGTGATAGACACTGATTGCATAAGTAGTTGTAAATCTAACCAACATACAATAACGACCAGACCATGACAGCCCCTTATTCATACAAGATTGTATGTGTTCTTCCCCCAAAACACACCGTGAGCGGTCATGAATATTTGTGTAAAGGGTATCCGAATTGCCTGTTTCTACGGTATTCACATTGAAAGTTCCTGACTTTGTGGTATTTTTGTATTTACTTTTAATGCCACGTTTTGTTGCTGATTTGAAAAAAATTAATGTTATTCAAAGTTCTTTCATCACTTAGTTTAAAAAAAATCATTGTATCTTTACATATATTTTGCTATCGTTGGTACTTAGATCACCAATATTTTCTTAGTTCAAGATGCGGCAGGTCGATGGTTCTCCCGGGTACTTCGGTTTCCTCAACCAATAAAACTGACCGCCACGGTATAGCTGAAATATTGTTGAAAGTGGCCTAACACCATGACCCTAATTCAGTATTTTCGTAATTCAAGATTCAGCGTTATCATTAAAAGGGTTATACACCGTTTGATCGGTACGGTCATCAACATTAATTAATTTACATTTTTGCGTCATAATTACGTACTTTTTAAATGAAAACGAGGATTGTATAATATTATCAGAAAAAGTAGTATTATATTTCCCATGGTATATATCTTCTGGATAACCAGGGGATCGTCATACTCCACTACACAATATAATATGACATTATATTTGAATAAAAGTTATCAAAGTACTACTAATTAAGATATTAAAGGGTATACTATTGAAATATGACTTTATATACTGATCTTCGGAATGGGTTACATATCTTAATAATTATTTCAGCTTGTTTACCATTCGTTATGATCAAATATTTTTTTTAATTTACAAGACATATATGTAATTGATAAACTCGTTATGTAAATAAGCGTTAGAGAAAACCGAGGGACAATTAAGAATGGACAATGTAGGAAAAACTGGCAACATTGGATACACAAGACACAGAACGAAGATAAAAACAAAAAACAAAACAACACAGAAAATTTAAAACATGTGCTCACGAAGGGGATATAAATAATATATAATACACTCTCTGAGAAGTGCTTTGAAAAAAAAATCGGATAAAAAAGATCACGGTTGTTTCGAACCATTTCCATTCCGTCAAAAACTTTTTATTTTCGTCTGCCAAACCACTTGATTTTGATGGAATGTTAGGCACTGGACTTCCGGTGTCAATATACACAACGAAAACTCCAATCGATAAGTGGTGCTTTAACGTTATTCAACTTAACGAATTTTTTACATTTTCTGTAAAAGACAGATATCAATTAAATTATTTTATTTGTATCAAAAGCTTCAATGCACAGACAATTACTTCTTTAAAATTAAATTTGTTTTATTTCTTTATTTACATGTCAGCATCATGAAAGGAAAACGACCTGTCTTGATATATTTCTGTTATCAGACAGACAGTGAGGTACCGAACACCAATATTTACTAAGCCGTTTTCTTGCCGTCATCCTTATAATCTACCGCATCTACGACTATGATATGTTGACGTCACAGTAATAGCGTAAACACCGGAAGTATCTCACTCTTACAAGGTTTATAATTGTTTTATTACATCGAATATCCTACACAGTGCCATAATTATTTGGTTTCGTTCATATCTGACAACAGATACCACGTGATGACCCATATTCAGTACGTCTATACTTAATTTCACAATGGAGAATGAAATCGTCACCTGATATTATACAATTAGCGCGTGATATAACCATGCGACATAACGTCCAGCGGGTGACATAACGGAATGTCATGTGACGTTCTTTAGACTAATCAAATTCAAGATATCTATATGAGTATGTAATAATGGTTTTTGACAACCTTCCTTATTTGGACCCCTAAGCACACATTGAAGAACTCTATATAAAAACAAGAGTAGATTGCACATCTACATATGCATTTAAAACTATATATGAAGATCAAAACATTTTTGGTGAAAGGTCCTTATAATAATAATAATAATAATAATAGTAATAATAAATAATGATAAAAATATAAATAATAATAATAACAATTGCAAAAATAAAAAGTAATACAATTAACACAAGAAGTCTCCAAACTTCGTTTAGGAAATTTAATAAAAAAAAAGTACTTTGATACGTTCCTGGTACGGGTTATTCTAACTGACATATTTATTAAAGTCGTTCTTATTCAGACCACCAATATATTGCTCCTGTCATTGTAACGAAATAGTATTAATCGATTTATTCTCTGTTTGACTTCTGGAATACAAGACGTAATATAAACCGTTTGTCAGTTTTTCGCCATAGTATATACGTAATTCTAATATGACGCCGTGTTATCGTCAGTTTATATAATACTCAACAACAACACTTTTAGCGCAAACGCGGTAATGTTGTCAATTCGGCTATTCCGTGTACCCTCCCGCGAAATGGTGTACGTTATACATATACCGTAGAAAATTAAAATTCCGCGAAATGTTGTTGACAATTTTGGCACGTAAACAACATGACGTCATATGAAGACTTCCAGTTTAGAACATAGAGATCCTGACGTTTTTTGGCTTCGTGTACGCCTCCTTGCCGAAGTGGGATTTGTATTATTTTCCCTTTCTTTTGAATTGATGTTCATGAATGACAACATTTAGTAATCTCAAATGACAGAAATCATATCTTTGTGTTCGGGAGGGTAACGGAACAGCCAAATACATTGCTGTGTGTATAGGCGGCGTTTTGCAAGTAAATTACCGTATTTGTCATATTAGAATCGAAATAATCCATGGCAGCCATTGTGTTATATTCATTTAACCATGGGCTGGGCCTTTATAATCGTTAATTTAACTCCTCGTTATCGCTCGGGATTAAATTCGATTATAAAGGCCCAGCCCATGGTTAAATGAATATAACACAATGGCTGCCATGGATTATTTCTTAATTTACAAATGAAAAGCGAAAACATGACGATGTTTATGTAATACGATCAGAAAACATGGTATTATATATCCCCTGATATACATTTTCTGGATACCTAGGGAATCATATATACTCCTCCATACAATAACGTGCGACATAAAGTTTCAATAAATTGTATCAAACTAATAAAGAGATAAAAAAAAAGATGTACTATTGAAATTATAGAAGTTAGTGTACTGATCTAGATAGCTGAAAACATAATATGAATAATTATCTCAGTTTGTTAACAATTCTTTATGCTCAAGTTTTTGTTCATCCGTACAAAGACAAGCATTATTTTCAAGGTCAGTTTTTAAAGATTTATTTTGTTTTTCTTAAGTCGCAAAATGTGTACACTTCGACAGTTTTACGGTCATCACCATGAGTTGGTCAACCGTTACGGAATACCTGTGTCACAAACGACCACGGGCATGTTTCCGGTTGTTGTAGTCACAATTCGTCCGTTCGTCATTCATGACTTATCAAAGGGTTTGTTACATGACTAACACGACGTGTACCAACAGTGGAACTGAACCTGCTGTCCCTTGTGGAGCACCTGTATTCACCACATGTTTTTGTAGTGTTCTTGTTGTTCAATCTTTAGTTTTCTGTGTAGTGTTATATAGATGATCATTGTTTGTTTTGTGTACTTGTCCTTTTTCTTTTGACCATTGCATTGTCTGTCTTGTATCAATTTACGGCTACTGATTATTCATGTGTGATGTCCGGTTACGATTTCCGCATTAAATTGATGTTCGGTTCGTCTTTGCCTCCAGTTGTTTGTAGGAGGTCTCATGTCGTATTTACGTTCTTTGTGTTTGTTTGCGTATAGTGGTGGTCAACTTCTATTGTGCTGTGATTTTGTTTTGTTTTTCTTCGTCTTGTGTACCCTATGTTGTCAGTTTCTCTGGATTGTCCATTTTGCATTGCCCCTTCGGTATTCTCTAGCTTATGTTTTACTTCAAATGTTTTCTTACAATAATGTCAGAAATACAAAATATTTTCGATTCACTAGATTGAACTAAGGAGTTCGTGTACATAAATAAGGCATTGGTCCTGTGTTGTGTAGTACATCTTGTTCCTCTAATGAATCTTTGCGTGTCCTATTCTTCATACTTGTACTAATCATACCATCCCTCAATATGTCTTGACTGTGGCATCATGTATCAACAGAACCACCCCATAGTCTAGAAAAAGAATTCAAATAACATACCAAATAAAAGTCGGAAAACCAGGAATAATGTTAAAAAATTTAATATTTAAAAAAATAATCAAATATTGTATCATAGTCTTTATATTTTATATTAAAACTTTGTAAAATCATGGGTTCTGACTTTGTGTTTGCCTATTTGAATTGCCGCTAATGGTGTTGCTTGTTACACTGTGGAATCTTCATTTTTTTAATCTTTAATGATATAACAGATTGGAACGCGCTTTCAAACAGCATAAAATTAATAAATGACCATGATGCATTCAAAGCTGCAGCATAACATTTGAAAAATAAGTAAATGGGTATCTTTTATTATTATACTTCGTGTAAGTTTCTGTAGTGATATTGGGTACTGTAATATTTTGGCATATTACCTGGACAATTAGACACTCAGTATAATAATGATATTAATGTGGTCTTGTCCATGTAATATGCCAAAATATTACCCAGTTCTGAGAGACATATTCGGGTCGGGTAATATGACTCTCAGACCTGGGTAATATTTTGGCATATTACCCCCCTTCGGGTCGGGTAATATGTCTCTCAGACCTGGGTAATATTTTGGCATATTACCTGGACAAGACCACATTATTATATATATATCAATTCAATTAATGGCATGCTTCCTCTTATCATTCATTAACTTAATTTAAACAATAAACAATATTTATTTCGAAAATAATCAGACAATACAGTACATCAAACATAGTAATTACATACAGGATTCAGAAACAAGCAATTATGCTTTTATAAATCTGTCTCCTAAAATAAACATACATAGTATAATCATGACTGTAATAGCATGCTCTTTATAAAATGTATAACTATTAATATATTTATATAATAATATTGCTGGTAATTTATAATAAGACATCCTCCCGAGTCAAGGTCACTGGGTCCAGACAACGCGACATGAACGTGTCGCGCTATGTGGACAGAGGAACCCCGGCCAGGGAAGATAATAATTTGATAGAGTAGAATAAAAATATGTGAAATACTAATAATGTATACTAAGGAGGGAAAAGTGATAACTTATGATTAATTTTGAGGCGAGATGTACGTCACTAAAGTATAGTAAGCCATATGATCATGATGTAAACCTTTTACTTTTGATGATGTATTTCTGCATCGAAACGAAAATTAACGTGTTCTGTTCGTTCGTCATTAACATTAAGTAATATACATTTAAACGACTCCATAGGACATAAGCAGAAATGCTTTTATGGGTCAGAGAGTCTCATCTTTGGAAGGATATCAACTTACAAGTGCATTTTAACCTTGACGAATTTATTTTATTTCATATGTTTAAATCCGCATAATTTAAAAATAAAACGTAAATATCAAATTTAGTACACACGACGCGTATCTGGAATAATGATCAAAATCGAAAAATTGGAAAGCTAAATAATTGAAAATTATAAATACACTTGTATATAGTTGGTAAAGATTCCTAAATGAATTTTACCTTTTGCCTTTTAAAAATAGCAATCTATCCATCATCATTCAGTAAATTTACAACATATTTAATAGTTTTTTTTTCTTTTTTTCAGTTTTTTTTGTGTGTGTGAAATTATGTAATTTGTTTGACTTTCATAAAGTCGTGACATTGATATAACAGAACTAACAGGAATCACCCTTCGTTTAAATGGGAGAGGAAATAGTACATTTAAATATTATTCTTTTTTACTTTTGAATTTGTCAATGAAATTTTTATTGAAATATAATCTGTGATGATTTAATTATTTTTAAAAATATTTAAAGTGCATGAATGTATATTTGTACAATTTGGTGCATAAAGTACACCATGGGAAATTTGTTTTTAGCGAAAATGTAGAATGCTGTCAGTTCCAAATTTACGAAATTAATTTCATTCATGGTAATGATGATGACAAGGCATACTGTGCTAGTGATAAATGATGAAAAAGTGTACAAAATGTACTAAATTAACATTAGAAAATGCCGAAGGGGCAATCAAAATTGGACAGTCCAGAGAAACTGATAACATTGGGTACACACGACACAAGACGAAGACCAGCAAAGCAAAAACACAATATGTGTTGGACACCACTATTCTCAAACAAACACACATATTTGTTTCATTTAGCCTGTGCGATATTGGATATGGATTCACCAGTGATTTCCCAGAGGGTTTCCGTTTCATTGTGTTGATCTGAGCAAAATGTCAGGGGTTATTATGACAAACGAGCGATTAGTCTGACTTTCATTGTTTCTGTATCTGACAAAAGAGCGAAATTGTGATAACAATGGATTATATGGGACAAAAGAGTGTAAAAGTCACTTGCATTTTTCGATTCGAATTTGGAACTGTTTCTACAGTCAGATATATTTGGTCTTTCAAATTATTACAACAGTATTTGTCACTGTTACTGATTGTATGCAGAGCAAAATACAACCTCATGCATATGGATACGACAGAATGATTATTATAAACATCTTCTATATAGGGTAGCTGAATTTACAACTTTCTATTCAATCAGTGCATATCGACACAAAAGTTGAGAGTTCAAATCGCGCTTATGGTGAGATGTGCTCGATACTACAGTATCTGATAAAGTTTGTGACTTTCGGAAGGATTGTGGTTTTTCGCCGGGTCCTCCGGTTGTGCTCTATATATCAAGCTGATCACCAGGATACAACTGACATATTGTTGAAAGTGACGTTAAACACCATAACCCTAACCCATCCATATAGTGATAATGATGAAAAGACTGATCGATGAAAAGTATAACGCAAACAAATAAGACTTTAAATAAAAATTAATCACAAATTTTAATCACAGTAAGATTCCCATCTTACATAATTATTATTAAAATTGATATGATAATGTTTTAAAAATTTCAGAATATTTTCTTGTGTAATTGTAAATGACATAAGGACAACATTACTTTCATATTTCCTGTTTTTAGAAATATTTCTGTTATATACATATATTGGTATATAAATGTCTCTTAACGACTCTCGTTAATATTACGCTCACTAGGCGTAAAAGTCAACTTGCCTTTCTCAAAGTCACCTTGAACCTAGATGAATATTTTGATGTTGTTGTTTTTTGTAATCTTGTTTTTATCATGAAAATAGCTGAAATAAAAATAAACAATCAGTCAGTATAAAAACCAATGAATTACAAAATATGAATATTATCATGAAAATAGCTGAAATGAAAATAAACAATCAATAATTTGCAAAATATGAATATATTATGTTGGAAAGCACACATGAACCGATGAACAACCCCAAGGTGTCCAGAAAATGTACTCCGAATATTCTACTGCAAACATACGAAAATATTTTTTTTGTGTGTGAAATTATGTAATTTGTTTGACTTTCATAAAGTCGTGACATTGATATAACAGAACTAACATAAATCACCCTTCGTTTAAATGGGAGAGGAAATAGTACATTTAAATATTATTCTTTTTTACTTTTGAATTTGTCAATGAAATTTTTATTGAAATATAATCTGTGATGATTTAATTATTTTTAAAAATAAAGATTAAAATCACGTGACCCGAAGATGAAATTAATTTATACACGATAATGCCTTTAATTGAATGCAATTGATTTTTTAATCGATTTCAATACATTTCAATGATGAATCAGAGGGTCATTTATTAGGACGTTAATATGATGGATAACTAATAAATATAAGACATAACAGCTTTCACACTTAAGAAACTATAAACTTGTCATATCCATCAGTTTTGTGGTTAACTTTGCCATTAATGAGAGGGTCAATAATACACTGGGTTATTTATTTTTAATATTCAGGTATTTATTTAAAAATACAATATAGATATAGATCGTTCCATATGACATAGTATACCATAATTGTTCTGTCTTTGTTATGGTCATGATCGTATGGTAGTAGGATTTATAACTACCTATGCACCAATAAAACTGACCGCCAAGATATAACTGAAACATTGTTGAAAGTGGCGTTAAACACCATATCCTCACTGTATTGATTGCTCCATATGATATATTATACCATAATTCTCCTCTTTATTATGCTCGTGTGACCGCCGTGGTCGTGATCGTATGGTAGTTGGATTTATAACCACCTATCCACTAATAAAACTGACCGCCACGAAATAACTGCAACATTGTTGAAAGTGGCGTTAAACACCATACCCCACTGTACAGATTGCTCCATATGACATATTATGCCATTATTGTTCTTTATTATGCTGCCTATTGCTATAGCTGAAAAATGGTGGAATGGAATGTAAATGTCCTTTACATTAACCCACATCTTTATTTCATCATTACTAAGATAGGATACGAAAGTTTAGAAATGTTTATCAGAAATTTAACATTGAGCAACAGACCCACTCTAAACAGTACCGGGGATACATTCTTTTAAAGTCTAAGCCGGTTCTGTTACAATGGTGGCACCTATTGTGCAACTCTTGTTAAATATCAACGCCTTTATTGAAGACAATACAATAACATGTAGTAAAGTATAAATACTATATACTACAAATATGACATGCATTCATTTAAATCAAACGCAGTGGAAGGAATTTTACATTCTTAGAAATTAAGAATAGATATGATATCTACACGTATATCCAGACATTCAAAAATAATTGGGGATAGCTAGTTATAGGACTAGCGGAATGAGACTCACTCTTCTTACACTATTACGCAGTTATCTTGCCTCATTTCGCGGTTCCTTTTATTCGCCTTCCGTTTGTTGTCATCACTTAAAAAGATAACCGGACTCATCTACAATAGAGTAATAAAGGCAATGTAAACCATTATTTACATAATGTAAGTATTTAAATGTTTAACTATATTTTGTTCCATATAATTACCTTGTATGTATTTCACAACTTTACACAATTCTAAATGTAACCCACAAACGTGACCTGAATAAATGAAAATAAATCTTCCCTAAGTATAGGTAAAATGAGTGCAACCAGAAGCTAAAACAATTGTTGAATTGTGATTCAAATTTGTATTTTTGGACAAATTAGTTTTTAGCAAACGCATAGATATCTACCATTGGTTATGTTCACACAGATTGTAAAGCCCAATAATCCAAACGTCTAAGGGAACAAGACAAATACTTGTAGCCAGTATCGGATCCGAAGGAATATTTGGCTTTAGATTAAACATGTTTAAACTATTCAATTACATCATTGTGAAAAGAGTTTGAAGACCCCAAAGGGGTAATCAGAATCCATATATCGAAGAACAGACAACACAATGGCCAAAAAAGAAAACGGACAAAAGGACAAACAACGATCTACAAAACATACACATAAAACTAAAGATAGAGTAACACGAACCACACTAAAAACCGGGGGTGAACTCAGGTGCTCCGGAAAGGTAAGCAGTTCCTGCCCCACTAGTGACACTCGTCGTTTTAATCTAGTTACAAACCCGGTGACAAGTCATGAATGAGGAAAGGACCGGGAAGTGTTTACGACAAGTGGAAGATATCCGTGGTCATTTGTGACACAGATATTCCATAACGGTCAACATTCAAATAGGATAATACTTATCTATCCCGATGAAATATCATTCGTATGCTGTTTCCCTTTGTGAGCTTAGATAAGAGAAGGAAAACATAGAGATCATAGAAGCAGTTAGACGAAACTAATAGTGCCCAGCTACTGACGATCAGGATGCAAAATCAATCACAGTACAAACGCAAAGGAAAAACAAACAATAAAATATACCAATGGACGAACCACGCGTACGGCTGCAAAGACCGAAAACAAGACCATACACTCCTTTAACCTTTTATTATGTGTCATTTGCAATAGGTCACAATATAATGGACAGAACAAGATGTAACACGGAATAAAACGAGCCATATGCAAAAGACAAGGCAAGATACTGTATTAAATGTAAATCAAGTCGAGAATGTTGTTTTTTGGGGGAAGGGATTTTCCTTTCACATGTGTGTAAAACGTAAATGACAATAACTTTAATGGTTTTGTTCTTCATCACATAGAACGAGCAAGAAAAAGGCAAACAAAAGACAAGTAAACGTTGTGATGAAACAAAAGATGACCTATAGATGATAGCATATATTGTGAAATCGATGTTGTGTTTTTTATTTTGTTTGTCTTCGTCTTGTGTACCCTATGTTGCTGGTTTCTCTGGATTGTCAATTTTTGATTTCCCCTTCGTCTTGTGTACCCTATGTTGCCAGTTTCTCTGGATTGTCCATTATTGATTTCCCTTTCGTCTTGTGTACCCTATGTTGCCAGTTTCTCTGGGTTGTCCATTTTTGATTTCCCCTTAGTCTTGTGTACCCTATGTTGCCAGTTTCTCTGGATTGTCCATTTTTGATTTCCCTTTCGTCTTGTGTACCCTATGTTGCTGGTTTCTCTGGATTGTCCATTTTTGATTTCCCTTTCGTCTTGTGTACCCTATGTTGCCAGTTTCTCTGGATTGTCCATTTTTGATTTCCCCTTCGACTTGTGTACCCTATGTTGCCAGTTTCTCTGGATTATCCATTTTTGTTTGATCCTCTAACGTGTATTTGATTACTATATATAGTGCTTGTATGCAACACATCATCATCATCTCATCGAATATAACTAGCTTGCGCCATGATACATCTGCAAAATTTTTCTTTCACGTTAAACAACAATCACTCATTCACTCTCAATAAATGGAGCACACGAGAATAGTAATCAAACTTTCAGAAAAGCAGATGACACCTAATAGATGATCACTTCCGATAAACTGAATATGAAAATCATTCCATTGAATGTTAACATACCAATTGAAGGGACCAGTGCGAAATATACAATAAATACGGTTCCCATGGATCAACCCAGATTGTTGCACAACACATCCACACGTGGCGGATATCGATGCTCTTGCGATAGGGATTGACGGGTTTAAAATACAAAAAGTATATTGGTGAACCTTTTTGGATGCCCTGTTTCAAGAGTGCATCTCTTTTTGCACTAGACCTCATTTATAGATATAGAAAAGGAGTAGGCACATTGAAGCGGCTATTAAAATGATACTTTTATCGTCCTAACCCAACTATCCATAGTTTCCAGTAGCAGTGAAAAGTCGCATCTTCTCGGTGGTTACCGCTTCCCCACATTCTGTATAATTCTTGCTGAGTGTTGATTTTTTCTCATTATGAATCATAAATGAAAAAAATTGTTTTTTTATCTCGATGATCTTCTCTTACATTATATAACTAAACGATAAAAATTATGCAATCTTTACGATTGGCCTTTTTATCTTAACTATTTGTATTACATGTAAAACAAGTAGATAAAGTTTTTATAAGGGAATATGTTTCATTTCACATGTGTGTTAAATGTAAATGAAAATAACATTAACTGTGTTGTACTTTATCACACAGAACGAGTAAGACAAATACAAACACAGAATATGAAAACGTTGTAATGAAACAACAATACACCAACAGATCACCTACCGGCACAATAACATGTATTGGGAAATCGGTGTTGTTCTACACAATTCTTAATTGCAAACGAAAAGGAGTAAATTAATATATATATATAAACGTCTAAAATAGTTTGTAAAACAATACCAAGTACACAAAGCAAAGTGATAAAGAATTAAACAATGTGCTGAATGACACAATTTTCGTCTCACCGAGAGAGTTTTTCAATGTCTAATGTAGAACTAAAATGGCGACTTTGCAGACGAAAGACCCAGATATTACATGCGTCACACGAAAATACATATATAATAGAATTGAAATACCATATATAAATTAATAAAATTATATTAACAATAATATAAATACACAATAGGGCTACACATTTAAACAAATGTAAATATATTTTGTTCTCTCCATGATATGCCTAAAACATTGCTCATTTGGTGTTAAATAACTATCACTCACTGCCTACCTATAAATGGAGGACATGAGAATAGTGATCAAACTCTCAGAAGAAACAGATGACATCTGAAAGACAGACACTTATGATAAACTGAAAATCATTCTATATAAAGGCAAAATACCAATTAAAGGGACAAGTACAAAAATATACAGGTATCCAGGTGTCAACCCAGATTGTTGCACAACATGCTCAAAAGTGGCAGCTATGGATGCTCTTGCAATAGGGATTGCCAGGTTATAATACAGAAAGTCTGATTGTGAACATTTGTGGCTTCCGTGTTTTATGACTGCCACTCTTCTTGCACGTCAAAAAACCCTTTTGTAGCCACATTTTAGCGGCTACAAGAATGGTACTGTTATCGTCCTAGCCCAACTCGCCATATTTTTCCAGTAGCAGTAAAACAAATGTAGACTATGCTGTTTGCTTCGTTTTTCCATATTCTGTATGATTCTTGTATAGTTTCAAATTTTTTTCTCATCCGGATTATGAATGAAGATGTAAAAAAAGGCATCTCACGTTTATCAAAATTCATTCAAAAAAATTATGCAACGTTGATAGATAGAAACATGAAATCAAAAGATCGTAAAATACGACACTATTAGACAATATGAGCCCCCACAAATAAATTATTATAATTTCTCTAGACTATTACACCTGAATAGACTTACCTGTAATTAGCATAAACCATTTTATTTAAAGCCACATGGCTGACAAGTTTAATAACCTGACCTACATTCATACATCAAACGAGGTTCTATTTTGACATCTGTGTCATCAGACTTATATATTAGTATTCTTCAACAAACTTTATTCATTAGTATTGTTAGTTCAAGAAATGTGTCATGGTGTTTAAATATAGATATGCTGAGGAGATAACTTTCTAGCCACGGCAATAAGATATGTTTGACGATACCAGATGCCGAAATTCGAAGGCTAGACAATACAAGATACCAAAGGGGTAGTCATAAGCCGTAATATTAAGAAGGACATACAATAAAAGATACTAAAGCGGTAATCAGAAACCGTAATTCGAAGAAGGACAGAAAATGCAATGGCCTCATAAAATACTAAGCCGAAAACTTTAGATTGGGAAACACGAACCTCACTAAAAACGGGGATGCACTCCGAATTTTTAGAACCAATGAATTCAAAACACTAGTAACAAACGAACGTTAAACCTAATATCAACATATATCTTAAATATATTACCTCCACGATACCAGGACGGAAATGGGGCAATAATGTCATAGTCTTTAAAACTGAGGACAGAGGAAGAGTTATTATACACATTTTACATGCATACATACAATGTATATGTAACAATGTGTGTTATGATGAGACTGTTGCTTTAGATAAAGAATCATATATCGAAGCGATTGTATCTTTGCTTAAATAAACGTTAGAGAAAACCGAAGGGGCAATCAAGAATGGACAATCCATAGAAACTGAAAGCATTGAGTACACAAATAAAAAAAAACTAAAACGGATGAGCAACATGGATTCCACCACGAAATAGGGTTGAACCCAGGTGTTCGTGAAGGATAAGAAGCTCCTGCCTCTTATAAGACACCCGCCATGTTACTCATATACAGGCAATAAAGTGAAGGACCGATCATTTTCGTTCTTGGTCATGACAAATCGATATTTATTTGACCAAAGTTTCACGTCAACCGATTAATTATTTTTGTATTAGTCAAGTTATTATATTTCTTTTCTGAAAAAATGCATGACACCCACCCTAAAAACTAAAGTGTTATTCCCTTATGTTCTATGTGGCGCTCTTCGGTTCACCATCCATTTAAGTATGAAAACCTAGAAACGGCCAAATCAACCTTTTGCTATGTTTTATGTGCAGCTGAAATTAATACGGCCTACTGAAAATCCCAGTAAATGCACTGCATCTAAAAAGAATATAAAAATATATTAATATATTAAACCAGTTAGTTTACGTACAGGTGACTGGTCACATGTCAATGGGAAGATGCAATGTCAGTGGACAGGTGACAATGACACGGATATCGTTACCGACAAATTATAATGATTTGATAAACATATTTGGGGGAGGGGGAAAAGCACTGTTTAAATAGTTGATATACAGCAATAAATCAAACATATATACACTTCCAGATAAAATCAGGACTATGCTGTCATTTTGTGTGACTTCAAAGAAACAGAAACCTGCATAGGCAGGTGATCGATAGAACTTGTAAATGTTGTCGGTTCTGCCTGTCCGATTGTTCGTAATTAATTAAAACATGCAACGGCTTTTGTAGGACATGTCCAATGTCCCCCGGATAAAAGATAGAAGACTGTGCCGGTGTACTTATCATGGTTAACCTATGAACTCTTTTATTCTTAACGTTATTTATAAGGATGTTTAAGATTTAAATACCGGTAATTGTAATCTTGTCAGTTTTGGGATTCTCGTGTTTTTTTTCATTTTCGGTGATATTATACAATGATTGCCTGCATATGAGATTAACAATGAAAGCTGTTAAAACGAGGGTGGTTGTTTTGCCGAGGGAAACATCATATCGAGGGTTGATAACATAATGTTCACTTAATATGAAGGCATTAACTGTTTTATTCTACCGACACTACTCTAAGATGTTTATAACCTGAATGTTCTGTTTTGAAGAAGAAAATGAAATAATTTCTGGCATAGAAAATACAATGACGGAACCAGACTGAAAAAAAAAATGTATTTCCAACACACTTCTGGTTGTCAACAATTTTAGACTGCGACAACCTATTGATTATTCCTTCTACATTATATATTTCTGGGTTGTTCACTGGATTGTTTCCGTCATCAGGAAACTTTCCATAAAACGTCCAAATTGTCTTATTACTTTTATACAGTAAAACATATTATGTTGTCATCCAGATATCATGCATATGACAAAGCGATTTACAATTGCATTATCTTGGACATGAAATCACGTTGATGACCCTTAATCATTTTAACAAACTATTTTATTCCGAGTGGACATTACCAAACAATGAAACAGAGACAAAATCGATAGCTCTTAACATCACTTTGCTATCATTTTATCGTTTACCATTAAATAGAACATCATCAATATGTTTTTGTGTTGTTTCCGTTTTGAACATCACCAATATGTTTTTGTGTTGCTTCCGTTTTGAACATCACCGATATGTTTTTGTGTTGCTTCCGTTTTGAACATCACCGATATGTTTTTGTGTTGCTTCCGTTTTTAGCATCACCAATATGTTTTATGTGTTGTTTCCGTTTTGAACATCACCAATATGTTTTATGTGTTGTTTCCGTTTTGAACATCACCAATATGTTTTTGTGTTGTTTCCGTTTTGAGCATCACCAATATGTTTTTGTGTTGTTTCCGTTTTGAATATCAACAATATGTTTTATGTGTTGCTTCCGTTTGCAAAATCACCGATATGTTTTATGTGTTGCTTCCGTTTTGAGCATCACCATTATGTTTTATGTATTGTTTCCGCTTTGAGCATCACCAATATGTTTATGAGTTGTTTCCGTTTTGAGCATCACCAATATGTTTTATGTGTTGTTTCCGTTTTGAGCATCAACAGTATGTTTTATATCTTGTTTCCGTTTTGAATATCACCAATATGTTTTATTTGTTGCTTCCGTTTTGACAATCACCAGTATATTTTATGTGTTGCTTCCGTTTGAACATCACCAATATGTTTTATGTATAGCTTCCGATTTTTAGCATCACAATATGTTTTATTTGTCGTTTCCGTTTTCAACATCACCAATATGTTTTATTTGTTGTTTCCGTTTTTAGCATCACCAATATGCTTTATTTGTTGTTTCCGTTTTGAACATCACCAATATGTTTTATTTGTTGTTTCCGTTTTGAGCATCACCAATATGTTTATGAGTTGTTTCCGTTTTGAACATCACCAATATGTTTTATTTGTTGCTTCCATTTTGAATATCACCAATATCATGTATGTGGTGCTTCCGTTTTGAATATCACCAATATATTGTATGTGGTGCTTCCGTTTTGGGCATAAGTGATATGTTTATTTGTTGCTTCCGTTTTCAACATCACCAATATGCTTTATGTGTTGTTTCCGTTTTGAACATCAACAGTATGTTTAATGTGTTGTTTCTGTTTTCAACATCACCGATATGTTTTATGTGTTGCTTTCGTTTGCAACATCACCGATATGTTTTATGTGTTGCTTCAGTTTTGATCATCACCGATATGTTTCATGTGTTGCATCCGTTTTGAGCAGCTTCCGTTTTGAACATCACCAATACGTTTTATGCGTTGCTTCCGTTTTGGGCATCAGCAATATGTTTTATATGTTGTTTTCGTTTTCAGTGACGCGCTTGTGTACTCTTACTTTATGGATATTTGTAGAGAATTAAATTACATAATGTTAATATCAGGAAATGACATGGTTGACACTTTTAAGACATGTTACATGTTAATTAACATATTTTATTGTATGTTGAAAAAAAACATTACATATAAAGCAGTGTTCTGGTTAAATGTTTTTTGTTAGTCATCTTCAATTAACGTTCAGAGCACACACCTTGTTTCTAAACAAGTTAATTTAAAATTAAATTAAAATGTATTTAGAAAACAAAATATGCGTACAAGTGTATGCAACAAATTGTAGAGAAAACTGTAATGCAAATATTCGTATAAATAAACTTTAGAGAAACCCGAAGAATTGCCAATTCAGAGACACAGAGAACATTGGCACACAAGACACAGAACGAAGACAAACAACAACACAACAGAGAAAACAAAAATGATGAGAAACACCTGTGGTGAATCCAGGTGTTCATGAAGGGTACATGTAAACAGTTCCTGTTTGTAATAAGTAATGAGAGTGCCATCAATCACCGATATAAGTAAAAGGAATTGCGAGCTCATTAATAAATTTATGCTATTTCAACCCCGCCAATTAGTAAGTGCCTGTACCAAGCCAGGAAAGTGAACGATTATATATTTGTGTTAGAGGTATGGATTTGGCTCCTTCTACGATTTTGAAATTTAATTTTTGGGTTGTTTTATTGTTATATACTTTGTTTTTTATTTTGTTGCATAATCAAAAGCTAGGAGAATTGTAAATGGAAAATGCACACGACGCGTTTCTGGAATAACCTTCATCAGGTATGCTCCAAATCGAAGACTGGAAAGCCAAATAATTTAACGTTTTGGAAACAATAAAACGAAACCGCCTTAACTGGACAGCCAAAATCAGCTACGGTTACCTAAGCCTGAGGGAGGAGAACCTTAGTTTTATTAATAATTACATTATTTAGGAACTGTATATTTCAGTAATAAATATATCTGATAAACCATGTCAGTGCTGAAGCACTGACTACTGGGCGGATGATACCAGCAGTGACTAACAGTCTACCAGCAGAGGTATCGACCCAGTGATAGTAATAAAAACGTAGACTTAACCGTTTAGTGATTGGCAATTAATTAGATTAAGAATCTCATAAAGTCTCATTGTAAGCTTAGCAGAAACGAATAATATTAATGTTTTTTTCTTCGCAAATGTCCAAAATATATTTCAATGTCATGCTATGCTTTATACGTATATACAGGGTCCGTTTTCAATGGTCTAGTCTTACAAATGTAATATGATAGTATTGCAATTTTTAAAAATATTATTTCTAAAGTGATAAAATAATGTCACTATGAAACGACAAATAATTTAGCATTCTGATGGCTAATATTAGGCTGTTATTTAACACACTTATTATCAAATTAAACCATCTAATAAATGTAACCATTTTGCTTACACTACAAGATGTTGTCAAGCTGATAATTTTCAGTGAAATTACAGTACCCATCCTTATTATTCAAATATGATTGTGCATAAAATATAATTTTGAATTAAGTATGATATTTAAAAAAAAATTATGATATTTAAAAAAAATATGACCTAAATTATGGGATGCTTAATGAATGAATTGATTAGGATACATTTTCACAAAAGAAGTAAAACGTTTTAGTATACTTTTCATCAGATTATATATTGTGAAACGTTAATGCTAGATTATGATAATATTGAAGATCTATGTTACAGATTAATCTGGTGATTGACGGCGAAAAAATCATTAAGTTCATTAATACTGCCTTTGCATCAATTTAATATAGAAAAACTATGTCAAATTCGTGTTCAACGACCATGCTAACACGTCCACCTTTCCATTAGGAAAGACCTTCACACTTATAAAAATTATCTTTGGCACAAGTATCCCCACACAAAAGGGAAAAAAACATGCTGCTCAAACAATTATATAATGCATGTTTTACCATTTGGATATTAATTTCAACAATTTCAAAATAAGTGTTATTATTTCTTTTAGTTTAATAATATTGTATTGTACAAAAACAATAGGATTGGACAGCAAGTTATACCAACTTATATGAAGTCCTCTCTTTACAAAATATACACATGAATTAATGACAGCAAAACAAAACACAAACAATAGACATTTAAAATTTTGAGAGAGAAAGAAGTTCAAGTGAAAAAGTGGAGAAACCAAAATTGCTGACTTAGCCCTAAAATCTTTTTGATTGATTTATAAAAGTTCGAACTTTTCCAAATATTTTGGAGTTGACGTCATAACTATGCTTGTCGTTCTCAAAGAGCAAAGTTTCAATTATTTCAATATTATCTCTTGCTAGTGTATAACTGTTCGGAAGCTACTGCATAGCAAAAACCGCATCGGTAGTGTAATGGATAGCGTGCTCGCCACGGGTGAGGTAGATAGTGGGTTTGAGTTCAAGCCAAAGACTATTAAATTGGTATAGTAGCTAAGCACGCAGCATTAAGGAGTAAGAGCACAGACCCGAATAATGTGTCAGAGTGGAGCGATATGTCTAACCGTGGACATATGTTTCAGTGAGCTAGCACTATAAAAATCTAGCTTAAGCGTGTTGGTCTAGTATAAAGAGGTCATCCTCATCATCTCTTCGAATATCACTTGTTCTAACCTGGAAAAATACCCATTTGGCTTGGCGTTAAACAATACTCACACACTGTCTAACAAAAAAAACCCAACAAAAAACACAAATCATTGTTATATCAAAGTGATGTGATTGCTGTTTTTAATACTGTGCCCCGATTGTATTGTTGTATTATTTTATCATAAGGATAATAGTTGAATTCCGTGCTCTTTGTGTTCAATGATTTGGGTTGAAAAATATATTTTCGTTTGCTTGACATTGATGGATTGATTAATCTCAAATATATGTTCCGTTTGTCGTAATCACAATCCCATCATTTCCTTATTCATAACTGATTATCGTGTTTGTAACAAGAGTAACACGACGGCTGCCACTAATGGAGCAGGAGATGATTACCATTCAGTAGCATCTGACTCCGGTCGTTTGTTCACGTTCACACATTACATGTCTGCGTGTTTTAGCCCTGTGTTCTGATGTACGCTACGATTTCCGCGTAAAAACGAAGGTCATCTCATCTTTACTGGTGTATAACATGATTTTCATATCAGATGACGTTCGTGTTGAGCAGTAGCACGACGAGTGCCACTAGTCGGACATGACCTACTTACCTTTCCGGAGCACCTGAGTTAACACTCTATTTTTACTGTGGTTCTTATTACTCAATATTTAGTTTTCTGTGTATTGTTTTGTAGATCATTGTTCGTCTTTGTTGTCATATTTCTGTTGGTCATCCCATTGTCTGTCGTTTGGTTTGCAGCTTCTGATTACCCCTTTGGAATCTTCTGATTTTTCTCAATAGAAACCTAGGAATAAAATCAACGAGATTCATCGTATTCCAGGTCCCGGGTGGCTCAATGAGTTAGGTCGTTGGATCTAACAGCTAATACAAGCCTATCACCAATACGGCGTGGGTTCGCGCCCAGCTTTGTAAATTACAAAAAAGCGTGCACTCGACTCGCAGCCGCAAGTGATAAAGTTTACCAGTTGCTTGCCCAGGGTCGGTGGTTCTCTCCGGGTATTCTGCGGCTTCCTCCACCACTAAAACTGTTCGCCATGATATAGCTGAAATATTTCTGAAATATTGTTAAACGCCAAAATTCAAATTCATCGTATTCCGATGCAAATTTAAGTTAGGTGAAACTCAAATATATACCAGAAAAAAACACATCACCGCCATGATACGTAGATAAAGCAACACAAATGACATTCAAACAGAATGTCCGTCAAGAGTAGACTCCCACAGCAATCCAAATGACATTCAATCAGAATGTCGTCAAGAGTAGACTCCCGCAACAATCCAGAGGAGTGACAACGTGTTTCAAAAGGCGTACAATAGCATACAACCTGATTTTTATTTTTAAAGATATGCTTCCACATCACTTATGACGGGGAGGTGTGGGCCCATTAAACTAGTATAGCCCACTACTTGATACTGAAATACACGTTTTACGACAGAAAATGGAGCAGCGGTAATGTGATTAGCGTGTTTGAGGTACAGACTTAAACTCTATTTCTAAGTCAGTTCTGTTATATTTCTGAACTATTCTGAAGGTGTGACATTTTTTGTCCTTCATTTCAAAACTCATATTGTTAAATAAAAAAATGACATTTTTACGCAGAGCTATGACTTCGATTGACATTTTGATAAACATATATATAAAAAAATACCAAACACAGATGTGATTTTGATTATCAATAAGTACGTAATTCAAATGCCGTCATAAGGCGATCATTAAAAAAAAATATAACTGATAAAATACCTACGTTGTAATAACACTATAACGATGACCTGACCATACCTTTTTTTTTAAATATACTGCAGTTACAGTCACTGACTTATCTCTAATGTTCTTATCAAAGTCGTTGTTGTTTTTCCAATCATCTCCATTCCGTCAAGTTTCAAAAATTTATTCTGTCAATGACGTATTGTTAACATATTGTGATGTGTTTTTGTTTTTGTTTTTGTTTGTCTTTTGTACCGAATGTTGCCAGTTTCTCTGGATTGTCTATTTATCATTGCCCCTTCGGTATTCTCTAACGTTTATTCATGCAAAGAATGGCAACTGATCGCTCCCGTTTATTAATAATGAGTGTCACCGTATAATAAACTTTTCATTAATTGGACTAAATATTCAGATATATACATATAGAGATAAGATTTAAAAAAAAACATTACATCATATGTATTGAGTGACATACTATTATCTGTGTCACCAACCTTGAAATAAGTATACATTTTGTATAATTAAGTGTAAATTTATGTTTTATTCCTGATTTATGAAACCATACGTTTCTCAATTCAAAATAATTAGAACACTTATTTCAGGAAACATTCTGCATGCCCCACGATCATAACATTTTGAGTACGAGTTTCGATCTCATACTTAAAAATTATAAAATCAGAACGCTGCGTTTATTGGATATGGCTTCTGAGACTTCTGATTGGATGGATTGGATTAGAACTAGTATTTGAAAATCTTTTTACCACTTCGTCACTTACTCAACAATGGATACGTAGAAACAGAAGTCATCGTACCACAAAGATAAGGAGTGGGAATTCATGATACGGAGTACGAGCGAAGCAACATGGCCACGCATACACTGTTGCTTCAGTGAGCTGGCACTATAAAAATTAATTGAAACTCATACAAAGCACAATCTTATCAAAAAGTGTTCTCGTCATGAAATAGTTGAACATCCCTCACATTCCGTTTAGAAATTACTCACTCACTAACTCTTTCAAATATGTAATATCTGCATAATCTTGGTCATAGAACATTTATGCAAATAAACACATGATATCCTACATTGATAATATATTCGTATGACGGACCATATCACGATTGTTTTTTTTTATATTTTAGCTAAAATAATGTTGCTAAAGAAAAAGAGTTCAAAAGTGATTGACATTTTACAACAACTAATCAAAACAATACAGGATAACAAATACAAAAGAAAAAAAAGGAGTTTATTATTATTATTTTCCCAGTGTGTATTTGTATCAATGTCAATTTTCAGTTTCTTGTAATCAGAATGAACCATTCTTCACCTTCACTATATAACGTCCCCTTTTTATCGTTTGGTTTGTTCACTGTTTATCGTCACTTTCAGCAACTTTTCAGTGATGTAGTTTCTACTAGATATATTGGAGCAGGAAGGCATGGACAGATATAATTGACTAACCGTTGAGCCACCTGGTCTTGGGGGAGGTATCTGGACACTTAAATTCATGGAAGGCATGAACATATATAATTGACTGACCGTTGAATCACCTAGTCTTGGGAAGGTATATGGACACATAAATTCATGGAAGGCATTCACAGGCATTGTGGACTGACCGCGTTGAATCACCTGGTCGAGGGTGGGGGTGTCTCAGCACACTACAACTCATGGAAGACATGGACAGATGTAATGGACTGGCCGTTGATTCACCTGATCTTGAGGAGGCCTATGGCCACGTAGATCCATGGGGCTTTATAAAAAACAACCAGCTGCAGTAGTGTTACAATTATGGTCTGAAGTGCACGATCTTAAAACCATCTATGTCTTGATATCACCATATATTATATTATATTATATGGGAGTGGCATCATCCCATATACCCGATATAGCTGCGTTATTTGTATCTACATTGAACCCAACCCTGTCCCAGAAACACCAACATGTAATGACATCCTGTACGTGACCTTTCATGTAAAATGGCATCACAACTTGATGACGATATATAAATTACCAACATTCAACCAGATTGGCAACCGTGTGTTATTAAATTGAACGCAAATTTAACAGTAGTACATCTTAATGTCAGAATATTGCAATCTCCTTCAGCACAATGATAGATTTTTTTTCTGAATATTGCTATCTCTTTCAGCTCAGTTGATAGATCTTCCGCTTCCAGTGTTTGAGGTCCCAGTATCTTGCTTTCTTCTGAGATAAAGTATTCTCTTTTGCTATGCATAAATATGCTCGTTCATAAAACTTACGTTGGGTCAATGACATTTTAAATCCGAGAAACTGATAAAATATTTAATATGTTTATCGATGGGCTTTGTTATTATGAATTCTAATGCAATTATAATGTAACGCGTATTTTCATTGGCTATCGAGAGCCGTCAAATCTGCAGTTAACAGGCCTGAGGGAATGCTATATTCATACGCCGAATGCACTTTTTTTAAAAACAATATGGCCGACCCAGATATTTCCGACTATGAATTTGACGCTGACGACCTATTTAGGAGATAACTGTATTGTATTTGAAAATTTCACGG
The DNA here is from genome assembly GCA_002080005.1 of Gigantidas platifrons. Classification (NCBI taxonomy): domain Eukaryota; kingdom Metazoa; phylum Mollusca; class Bivalvia; order Mytilida; family Modiolidae; genus Gigantidas; species Gigantidas platifrons. The sequence continues at coordinate 1,354,034 of MJUT01058894.1, read as the reverse complement.
CATCAATTGGAGATTTGATGATCGCAAATCGAGTTTACTGTCCATTCTAATGCAATACTGAACATACAAATGTATTTTTACATATTCCTGGGTCTAAAAATCACAAAAATTAAAATTCCGGGAAATATTGTTGAACGACTTTGGCACATAAACAACGTGACGTCATATGAAGACTTCCAGTTTAAAATGTAAAGATCAGACATTATTTGGCTTCGTGTACGCTTCAATTTAGATAAAAATTAACTAAAATAAGTTTTCAAGGTAGGCATTTTAATTATTTTTTTTGTATTGTTGTACATATGACATGTAGGATTTCAAGTTTTCAAGATGGCGGATCCTTAAACAACTACATTACTATTTTTTTAGCGGAAGGAATTTGAAAAGTGCATATATTTTGTCTTTTATTTGTATGTTTTCAAACTAGTGTGTACACGTGGGGATAATTTCATTAGAATAGGAATAACAGTACTGTATTTGAAGAGTTGTCGGTGTCATTTGCGACCGTCAAATCCACAATTGACACCTCCAACTCTTCAAATACAGTACTGTTATTCCTTAATTTTAATAACGTCATAACCCCTACGGGGTTTCGCTAGATGCTAGTTTATCGCAAAAATTATTTTTTATTAGATTGTTTTGTTGTTGTATTGACTCTTATTAATGGTTTTCAATTTTATGTTCAACCGTATCGGTGGTGTAATGATTAACGTGCTCGTGTCGAGTAGGGTAGATAATGGGTTCGAACCCCGAATGGGTCAACCCAAAGACTATACAATTGGTATTTGTTATTTCCCCGCTAAGCACGCAGCAGTAAGGAGAAAGCGCAAAATCTGATTGGTTCTGAATCGGGATAATGTGTCCAAGTGAGGCAACATGTCTAACCGCGACTGTTGTTTCTGTGAGCTAGAACTATGAACATCCATCTAAGAGTGATGATGTAGTACAAAGCGGACCTCGTCATAATCTCATTCAAAATTGACTTGTTCACGCTATGATATAGTTGCAAAATTGCTGAGTTGGCGTTAAACAACAATCATACACGCACTTAATCTTGTATCCGAAACTATTCCCCCGAACAATATCTAATAGTGTTATTACCACTCTGAGATATGTAATTACTCTGTTACATATATAATAAAACAAAATTACATTTCAAACTGTTTGACAAAAATGGAATCTAAATGATTATTATTAAAGATCTAATGAGCATTATATGTCAGCTTTATTAAGGAAAACACAAGTTTAACCACAAGAACGACTGTTTAGTCCACAGGGAAAGTACGGAGAATTCGTATAGACAACGAGCCTACTCTTATAGAAATCTACAAAGAAAGCCTTCGACATATACGGAATGTGGAATTCTCCAAACACGTTACTAATTATGGTACACGCTCCGGCTTTCCTGACACTCCGCAACGGGAGAGCTCTCTCTATCCACCACATGGTGACGTGCTGAGCAACTATGTGGGTGTGAGCCATAGAAATACTAATAAGTACCAAAAATGTTGCGATTGGCCAGGACCGCTATCCAAACGCGTTTATAATTGTGGCACACGCTCAGACTTTCCCGACAATCACTCCAAGGAGAGGGTTCCCTCTATCCACCATCTGGAGCAGATCTGTGGGCGTGAGACCTGGGAATATACATCACTACCCAGCAAATGTTCTAATGAACCCTGCTAGTAGCCAGCACATTGAATGAAAAATTATGTTAAAGTCAAATATACATCTTGGTACATTCCCATAAATTTATGCGGTTAATGACGTCTGTTCATTTTAAAGTTTAAAAGTTAATGATCTTCCACTGTACACACACGTACAAAACGTGGACAAAAATAGATACATATTATCATTGACTTTATGCTGAATATTACACCATATAGATATAATTACATACTACCACTCCTCTTATAGTATGTATCTAGGCTATGGCCATCTAGTATAACTAATGAAAATACAAAAATTAGTATTAAAAAACTGTGTCAAGGACTAGTGTTTGTGAAATTAGAGCAAAAAAGCCACGTTTGATGTATATGGGTGGCTAATCATCGTCCATCAAAAGACAGAATAAGAGGAGTTCCGAATCGAGTTTCATGTCGATGATATGTATCTGTTGTTCTCAAATTCGCTACATTTTGAAGACAGGCAGATATAAATATCGAATTAATTTTTCATTAATAATTTTAGTATTTCTGCGCTTTGAAACCGCATGTCGCGTCCTCATGGTGTCAAAAAGCGTGGTCACGTTGATTGATGTCGAGGGTCGTTTTTTTAATTAAGGAAGAAGATGGACACACGCGCGAACAGTGTTTCTTGTAAACAAAACATTTTCAGGATAAATTCATTTTTAGATATTACAACTATATTGCATTTCTAATATTAGTAGAAGTATCGTGCAGTACTGCACATTATATATATTTATCATGCTGTTTCTACAATGTCTAAACCATTTCAATATTGCATCTCATTTTATGAATGTTGGCAATTAGTTGGACATATTGTCCTCCATAAAGAAATTTGTTTACATATACAAGTGTGGACACAGAAATGTGCTGTCCAAAAGGCAAGTGTGGATGTCAATATTTCATATTATTTAACTTAAAAAAAAATTCATGGACACAGGGGTCCTGGATTTTTTTTAATAAAAAATTAATCCTGGATTATTATTTTTGTTTAAAGTCCGGTCCCGTGTTTTTATTTCAAATTCCTTTGCATTGTCAAGATTCTATATTTATAAACTATTGACCTGAGTAACCTTGCTAAACCATGCGGATTCAGTGTGTTTTAAATCGGTCATCCAATCAGAACGCTCATTATTGTCGAAGATACATCGCTAAAATTAGCTGTGAGTATTTCTAAAACTTCAATTCATAAATTGATATATAGAATAGAAATCGGAGATATTTCGTCATAAAGCTTCACACATGGTTTTGTCTATCATATTTCTTGAAGACAAATATAAACTTGTATTGCATTTATCAATATTTTATGAGTACCAACAGTTTTTTTTCAACACCGTATCTGTTCACGTGACTACACATGCTACTCACAATGACCCGTGACCCAGATTAGCACGTATCAGGATTTTTTTCTGTATATGGTATATAATAATGTTAACAAATGGTATTAAAAGTAAGCATAAGGTTGAAATGGTCGTATTTAAGACTAAACATCGTGTTGCTATCCTTCAGCTAATGCCATTGTTGCAATTAATAAGCTTTTGAATACTTGCCCCAAACGATTTGGTCTATTTCTTCAGTTTATGGCTTCTGATTTCGAATCCCACTCATGGCGATATGTATCCGATTCGATACATCATTATGTGATAAAAGTTGTCAGTGACTTGCGTCAGGTCGGTGGTTTTCGCCGGGTATTCTAGTTTCCTTCACCAATAAAACTGACCGCAACGATATAGCTGAAATAAAAAAGTGGCGCTAAACACCATAAACCTACACCCCAAAAAAAAAACAATCAATAACCCCTTCTGATAACCCCTTTGGTATCTTCATATTCATATTCGTAACATATAGCAACTACAATGGTAAACAAAATCAAACCAAAGTATATTCGACCAGCTTTATTCTGATTTGACATTTAATATGAAAAATCGTAAAAAAGAGAGACAGAAGCGATAACCCTAACACACATGTACACGAACACTCCAATGATATCAGCAAATAATTTAATTTGATTTGAATATTTCCATCTGATTGGCTAATTCGAGTGGAGAATTTTTTTGTTATATTCGATAACCTGTGTTGGTATTGGGACGTCATCAACGTGTTCATACGCCAACGACAAATTCAAACAGTCACATGAAATAATCATCGTAATTAAAATCGAATAATCATTAAATTTTTATGTTAAAATCAAATTATAAGGAATATTTGAAATTGTTGATTAGGTTATACTTACATAACCTGGTTTGGGTCAGTTTAAGGTTTTCATAAATCTCTTCGCGGTTTATTAAGCGTAAACTGATCCAAAGCAGGTTATATCGTATAACATGTTCAACAATTTCAAATATTCCTTAAATATATCAAATGTTTTGTCCATATATCATATTATTTTGTTTTTATTGCACAATCATCAAAAAATGTCATATGCTATTAGATCACATGAAGTGAAATTGAAAACTTTTTACAAGTTTCAATTTCATCGTCATATCTAAATTTAACTATTTTGTAATAAATATGTGTTGTTTTAAAATTGGTATTAAATGCGTATTTCGCCTTATTCAGCAATACTTATACAGAACGTGATTCTGAATTAATAGATAGAATATCAAATCAATAAAACACAAAAGGGTCATTTTCCTACTGAGGTTTGCGGTCATTTGTATGTAGTGTTTGGTAATAGAATTTGACTTCTTTACCGTAAAATACAACCTTGACTTAATTAAAGGAATATACGGGGTCTGCGTTAAAACTGCTGTAAAATACTACCCGGTTTTCGAATTAATAAATAACTACTTAAATATTTAGCCAAATACCATTTAGCATTGTTTTAACCGCATCGATAGCGCAATGGTTAGCATGCTAGCCTCGAGTACAGTGGATAATGAGTTCGACCCTAGTTTGGGTACAATCAAAAACCATATTATTGATAGTTGCTACTTCCTCACAGTATTATGGAGTAAGAGTATGTTTGACTCGGAATGAGGGTAACGTGTCTGGGTGGGGTGACAACCATATTATTGATATTTGAAACTTCCCCGCAGTATTAAGGAGGAAGGGCATGGTTGAATTTGAATTAGGGTAACGTGTCCGAGTGGAGTGACCCGTCTAACAAAAGGCTGTGCACTTTATAATCTTATTGAAAGATTATAACTGAACAAAGACACACGGCGGTAAAAAACAATCACTCTTTCACTCAAATAACATTGCATAATGTCAAATCGGACAGTGATTCGCAAGTTTTAGCAAAGTTTGAAGATATCAGACGGGCCATCAGAAGCCATTATGTGAAAAACAAACAACATAATGATCAAACGAAAATAGACAAAAACATAAAAATACTACACGGAAAAGTAAATATAATATTGGGCAGCACGAACCATATAATAATCGTTAGAGATAAGTAGTGTTCCGGAAGTGTAAGTAATTTCTACTCCACCTTTGGCACCCGTCGTGTTACGTATGTTAAAACCATACTAGGTAAAAAGGCATGAAGGAGGAAAGGCAGGACTGGATTTTGACTAGGATAAGCAGAACATATCCTTAGTCATCTGTGGTACCAATATTCCGCAACGCCTAACCATGTAATGATGGCAACCGTCAAAGTTTTAAAGCGATGACTTCCGCTTTAACCCTAGATATTACATCATTCAGTGGTATTGGAATGTCGTTAAATTGCTATTTAGTAATACAATGAAAAGCGAAACATACAGCACTATCGAAAAAGTTTTAAAATCTAATAAAACGTTATAGAAAAAGAGGAAAAGTCGATACTCCAAGCACACTTATACAGATCGCTCACTTTCCAGGCTTGATACAGGCACTTCAGTTAAAAGTAATGTGGGGTGGGGTTAAATGACTTATTGTGAGTCCAAACCTCCCTGGTAAGAGAATTATTGAATGAATTTGCATTCAAATATTTCTATATGAAATCTGCACAATATTCTCCTAATTTCACATATCACAACCACTCACTATGACAAATAAATAGCAAATAACAATGAAACACGTCCATTACCTGCCTGCCCTACATAATATGTCTGATGAATTGCACTAAGGTAAAAATTACCGAAATATACACTGTTACAAGTTAGATATTTTGCATAGTGTCTAGATGTTTAAATCGAGGTTTAATGATTTTGTAAGAAAATAGATCTGTTTTGTAGCAGCATTATTTCGTTGATAAGTAAAATATAAAGTAATTCATGTTCATAGTGTTTGTTTTTTAGTTTAAACATATTTTATTTGCTCAAATATGCAAAAAGGATAAGACACAAGTTAAACAAACTTATGAAGTCTTCTCCTATATACAATAAGTTACAACATTATTTGATAGAGCATGCATGCATATGAATATGTATTACATTAATATGTGTAAATTGAAGAACAGAGAATGAAGAAAGGAATTAGAGAAAGAGATAGAGGGGTTGGTGGTGATGGTGTGTGTGGTTGTTCATTTGGTGAACCACTTAAACAAGAAACCTTTCAGACCTCTTTATATATTCAAACACGTGCTTAAAAATAATTTCGTTATGTTCATTTGAAAGAATAGGATTACCACTGGTTAAAAGCTTGAGGTCTATAGCACAGTCATTAGGTAGCCAGCTGAGATTGTGAAACAATTTATATCTCATATTTGCATAATGGGAACAATCAAAGAAGAAGTGATACGAGTCTTCACGGTTGGCCCCACAACGACAAGACGGATCTGAAACTATATTTACTTGAAATAAATCATAATTTAAGAAAGAAGCAAAACATCGAAGTTGGGTTAATGCAATATTAAGTTTTCGAGGTCCAATTTCGAAATATTTAGGAACTTGTCTAATATCTTTCTGTTTTCTTAATTCAGTTTTAAATTTTGCAATAGATTCTATATTTCGAAGAGATGGATTTAAGCTATTCCATTGACGTATTGTTGAGGGAATAAATGAGTCACAAGTAATCGATAATCTGCAAAATGGTATTATTATATCACTTCCATTACGCAATGGATAAACGGTTGTACTTTGAATCGTTGGAGGAATTAAGTCACAAAGATACCTGGGTGCATTATTATTTTGAATATTATAAAACATTTGTAATTTTCTCCTTTTTCTTCTTTCTGTCAATGATTCCCAGCCTAACTCTTTATAAATTAGAATGGAACTAGCAAATATTGGAAGTATAGTGTTTGTTTGGGGTACGATCTAGAATTTCACGAAGTAAACACATGCGTAATGTACTATCTTTTTTCAACTCGGAAGTAGTCTGCGTCTTGTGTACCCAATGTTGTCATTTTCTCCATTCTTTATTGCCCCTTCGGTTTCTCTAACTTTCTTCAAATATATTTGCTTTTATTTACTCTCACATTTCTATATTATATATTTTGATTTTTAATTATGGAAAACCGCAGTTTACTAATATTATTTCGATATGTAAGATAAAACCAGCATACAAACGGTTGTCAGCAGACAAAACTGACAAGGTAATCTGTACAACGGAAAATTTATGAAATGTTGTTTGTATAAACAATGTATGTTTTTGGATTTTTTTTTCTCTTTTTCTCTTACACTGTACATTAGAAAATCATATGAAACACCCCCAGATTCCGCTAATTTTGAAAGGTTTCCGTCATCTTGTAACGAAAGTTGACTAGGTATCGACTAAGACAAACCACATGGACATCTAGAGACATGGTGCACTCGATGCAACATTATGTTATAAAATTTGTCAGTGACTTGCGGCAGGTCGGTTGTTTCATCCACCAATACAACTGACCGCCACGATATAGCTAAAACATTGTTGAAAGTGGCGTTAAACACCATAAACCTAACCCATGGACATATAATACAATGTAATTACTGAACCGTATCCTGTTACCCTGTAAAAATACTTCAGAATGATTGGCAAGTCTTTACTCTAGTAAATCATTGCACACAGAGCATAGAATGCACTTCGAGTATACGGATCATTGATACAAATACCAAAGGTAAATCTATCAACAGACACTTAAAGGTTTAAACACCACATACTTAATTTTGCGTAAATAATCAATTTGTTTCGTTACATAAAATTCACAACCGAAAAATACATCTGCATTAAACTTGTATACTGTAATCGAGTGAAGTAGAGAAAAAATACAATTTCAATCTTTGATGTTATCGAGCTCTAGACGGTAATATTAATAACAAACATTAAGTGCATACTAAATGAAATGTCAACACTTCTTTTGATCATATGATGTAATTTTGTCTGAAAATGATTAGTTTCCACCTGAAGGAATTATAACTAAGAATAGACGAAAGTTGCAACATGTGTCCTTATCTTCTGATTATGATGAACTTCGAAGGTCATATTAATATCCACTTTTCCACGACAACAGTAATAATGTACAGTCAAACGTGGCTGGAGGGTAGGGATCGCGTTAACCTTATTCACATGAACACATATTATGTGCCTGTCAGAAGCCAGTGTGTGAATTTCCAACGTGTGGTCTTTTGTGATCAATGAATAGAAATGAGAGGTGGTTGTTGTGTTATTGATTTTGTTGACCATCACTGTACACATTTTCTTTTTTCATTATGTGTACGTTGGGCTAACAACAAACATTGCGTCGTCGTGACATCAGTAGATATTTCAAGATATCAAGGCTACAATATATTTACCATGTAGCGAAATGGCAATATATTTTCTTTGTTTAACTCTACTTTGCCTTATTTCCTTTAGAAGTTTAGCAACTACTGAATGTGCTCAAAAGAATGATGGTCAATATGTTTGGGTACAGTACCGCATATGTGTACATATTCTTAATCTGCGAATGATGCCTATTCTTGTATGCACTGTTAGTGTCTTGCTATTTAGTTTTACTCGTATAATTCATGCCTTATTATGTGTTTTACTGACAATCAGGATTCAGTAGCAATGCTCATACAAAAAAATTAAATAACAACACAAACGGACTACAAAAATACAGCACGCAAAATCATCTAGGAATTTCAGGAAGAGAAATTAAAAACGTAGATATCAAATTTACTGTGTATGTCGCGTTTCTGGAATAACCTTCACCAGGTACGCTGCAATCCAAAATATTTAAAAGTCAAACAATATAAAATTCTTTGGGAGCAAGAAAATGAAAGATCCACAACAGGATGGCCAAAACTGGCTAAGAGTAAGGTCACCAATTCCTGAGGGAGGAGAACCTTAGTTTTAAAGCATAAATGGAAATCACAGCTATAATAAAAGTGGACTTCAAAGATGATGCGACAAAATAAATGTAAAGATAAAATAAAAATACACAACAAATGCATTCAATCTACAATACAATTTTCATTTTAAATGTCTATACATGTTATATTTGCCTTACTTTCCTTTACATAAATAAGTACTACCTATTACCCAGCAGATAAGTAATTGTGTCTTTTTCTATCCCGAAAGTATTCCATCTGTGGATAAGCTGTTATATCTACCACAATAACATTGTACCCAAGTTATACTTGAAACACATCGACAAGATATTGTTTACATATTACTGAATAATTAACGTTCACCTCAAGGTCAAGTAAACCATTTGAAGTTTCGTCCCATTGTAGCAATACATATTTAATACAATTGTTGATGGTCATATCATACTTTTTATTTATTTTTTAAAAATAAAAACCCACTGTGTAGTCAACATTATTGGTGGGATATCAATTTTAGTGAACTTCTTAGATCACTCGAGCAGTGAATTTAAAACACAATAAAAATGTTGTTGTTTTTTTTGTTTTTTTTGTCCAATTTACAAATCATTAAACTTATTATCAAAAATTGTTATTCACAAAGCTAGCAATATTTGAGATATGTCGGTGTCTAAGCTTATTATAATTTATATTGCTGCTGAATTCAGAAAATATTCACAACAAGTAAGAGGTTGACTGCTGCAAATACAATCAATTTACTTAATTTGTTGATACAAATTTTCCTATTAGGATTTTTTTTTTATAAATGATTGTTGCTGACAAGGAAGATACAGAACCCATGGTTCTTAGTGGTAAAGTAGCAAATATCACTTCGAAAGATTCACGGCCGGGATCGTAATTTTTCTAACCGTTATGGAATACCTGTGTGACAGATGACTACGAATGTTTTATTGTGAAAAAAATTATGCTGCCAGATTTTATCCATAGAAATAACAATTGACAAATCAACATGAAAGATAAATAATCTGACTGTGATGCTTTCAACCAGAAATGTTGGTGCATTTAGAAGAAAAGTACTGATTTTTCATGTCCAAAAGAAAAAAGCGCAGATAAAGACATAACCCTTGCCCCTCTCCCACACCAAACACAAACAAAATGCAAAATGGTCAGAGTTTAGGTCACCCAACATTACAATTTTATCGTATGAATAGTATTGAGCTATTATTACAAGAGGTTGTCATTATATTTTACAACAATCTTAGTGCATTTCAAATTTGTATATGACAAGAATTTACATAAAAAATATAGCGCTATTTTTCTCCTTCTCGTTTCCATCTTACAGTTGTGTTTGATTTCCTGGGCGTACTTACATACCGAGGGGTATATATAAATGTATATCCACTTTTAAATAAATTGAAATGGAAAATTTTTATCAAAACTGTGAAATAGCTATAGTTTGAAATAAAAACAACAACATATTGATACGTGTAAAATATTTATACGGAATGGTATATATCCACATGTGACCGTATATCGGTCAGTTAAGACATTTCCTTATAATTCTCATTCAAATTTGTATTTATACCAAAGATAACTGCCATGTTTACTTGGGCACTTAAGCCAAATATAATGCCAAAACATCGTTTAATTTTATGAAGAAATGTCGGCTCGCTGATCTTTTTTGTTTGCATATGTTTTGTAATGGCGCCCAAGTCACGTTACCTGAAATCGGTCAACCATAAAATAGTCGCGTGGAACACAAATAGGCCTAGGAGATTGTATTTTACAATATTTTTTAATTTGCTTTTTCTATATTTCGCCATTTTTTCATTAAATTGTATTTGCTGTCACTTGTTTTCAGCAGATAATATCTCTGTTTTCACGTACAATTTTATCCATGTCCAATTCCATGTAATTCATATTAAATCATATATTTATTACCCACAAATTCCCGCTAAAAATCTGAAAATGGTCTAAGGAATTACTTAATTTCAAAACGAAAACAATGCCATTTCCGTTGCCTAATGGAGTTATAAATATAGGTCAAGATGCGCAGTGGAATGTAAACAAACACAGGATATGCAAATTATCCACTTCGGACTGTGTTTTTCTGAAATATTTGACTTTGATTATTAAGTCAAAATGGTAATAGTAAAATGGCACCATTTTGGCACTAAAACCTATAGATATCTTTTCTTATCTGTGTAAGGGTGTAGGCCTAGGGTATGGGAGATAACTCTATTTTCAGTGTCTTCTCAAATATATGATCATCTGTGCGTTTGACAATTCCCCCTCAATTCCAAGCTTCTTGGTGACAAAGATTGTTTACATTGGATATGGCCAGTTAAAAAAAATGACTCCTTTTCCTTTTACCTTTCCATAGCTGTGCTCCTTGTATTTTTATATCTTATTGCTGCTTATATTTATACCAGTGTCAGGCAGTGTGTTATTATTATATGCCGGTGCCCACAAGATATCTTTGAAATATCTCTTTCTAGAAAAAATTTTCATCGAAATATGTTGTCAAAAATGCCAGAAATGTAACGCAAAATGGGTGACAACCTTTTTCTATTGAATTTCAAGGGTTTGTCCAAAAAAAAATATATATACACCAGAATCTTATATATTATGAAACTATAGAGCAAATTCATTTTATGGTAGTAAAAAACTAGAAAGCTATGTTTGGGGAAAAATTGTAATATCTGATCTTCTCTTATACCGCCGCCCCCTTCTCCTAGCACAACTAAAGAATAAGCCAGAATCAAACGAATACAACTGGAGCACAGAATTTGAAGGAATTTAACAATACAGCTGGGTGGCTGTCTGTGTTTTTTTGTTTGTTTTTTTTTAATGAATTAATCAAGTAGAGTTACCCTCAAACCACCACTCCCCCTCCCTAGCTGACATAAAAATAAAAAAAAGACAAATGCAGTCATTTGGCAATTTGGACATCCACTGTGTCAATTATAAGAATTCAAAAGCTTTTTATTATTGGTAACTAGTTATTTTTTATCTCACAAACAAAGAAACTAGCAAAGGATGGGTGTGTGATAACTTTCCTCGACAATTTTCATTTTGTTCTGGGTGCCATCCATGAAAAACATAAATTTAAATATTTTAACAATCTGACGGTAAAAGTTTGTAAAATTTTGTGCAATGATGTCTATATGTCTATTCTTCAGTGTGACATTTTTTGGTGGAAATTAAATGACAGGACTTTTTTTAATCCGATTTTTAATACCAAGGTGGTCCTCAGGGCATCCCCCCTTATTTGCCATTTCGACTGTTTTGCACGTGATTATCTCCAAACTGAATATTCAGATATGCTAGATATTTCATATTTATTCAACAACAACACTCTCAAGTGTATTAAAGCCAAAATATTCCCTTTCCATCAGAAATAAATGTGCATATCTATTAGAATCTTCCGAAACTAGTATTACCATCTAGCGTCAAGAATACCCTCAAAATTGCTATTTTTAGGATGAGCTATGGAGAAAACGGCACGGTGAAATTTTTTGAAACTTTGGCAGATAATGTATTTAGACATAACTATTCCATGATGCAAATCTTTAAAAAATTGAATGATGGGAAAATTTTAGGGTAACCCAGGTCTCCACCCTTAAATCTCATTGTTATCTTGATCAAAGTGAAAGTAAATTCATTATCTATTTCTGGACGCAGTTTGCAGGATAAATGACGTCATCGACATCTGAACTCACGTGACAGTGCATTCCAAAATGGTGACCGATTTCAGGTGTTGACCGATTTCAACGGACGAGAGGATATCTACTTTTAAGCATTAAATTGGAAAAAAAATTATCAAAACTATTAAATTCAGTTATAGTTTGAAATAAAAACACTAACATACTGATACGGGTAAAATATTTATATAAAAATCACTTCAGTTTTAAAAAAGATAACTGTGTTCACACTACTTCTTTTTAACTTGTAGAGTAAATGATAAATTTAATAAACGTTAAATATGTATATTTATCCTATCATATTTTCCCTTAAATCAATTTAAACCATAAAAGTAGAACGACTTGTTCAAATATGCAGATAGGATAACACCGAGACATGTCATCGTTGTCTTGTCCTCCTTTTGATTGGAAGAAAATCTGATTTGTTTTATTTTAAGTTTACCAATTACAAAACAAATACATCCTCTACTTGCTATACACCCGGCTACGTCGGTACGCTAGCTACCAACCAAGGCTTGTAGACGATTCATGCTTATATACAATCATACATAGGCAGTCAGATTGACGAGGGACGGTAAAAGTTTAATATATAGGATTTGAGAAGTTTTTAAGATATATGATACGAAGACTAAGCATAAATTAAGTGTTGTATATAAATTTGTGACAACACCAATGAGATGTCACATTACCTTGAACAGGTAGATAGGTAGAAACAACTAGACACTTATTTGTGAAATTAACCATGTGGACAGATGTGTGTTGTACTTTTTCTTGACTTTTAAATACGTTTTAACCTAAAGGTGTTTTCCGGCATTTATCAACGGTCTATTTTGATTCATCAAAATCAGCTGATATAGTAAAAATCACTAAACGGTCACCTATTAACTGTTCCTAGGACTTAAGGGCAATATTGTTACAACATTGTCCTAATAAAAAAAGACGGACAGTCCACGCATCAGTGATCAGACCGAGAAAGAACTAACATTTTTTTTATTTTATTTTGGACAAAATAATCAATTAAGCTGGAGTCCATTCTAGGAGAAACGATGATTTACACGCTGACACATCCCACCAGCCCTGGTGTGAGTCCAGGGGTCAGTCCAGTGGTTAGTCCCGTTGTAAGCCCGGGTGTCAGTCCCGTCAGTACAATTTCACCGATGTCTCTCACTCCAGGGATAATGCATTTGATAAATTATGGAGACAAAGACCTAGGACTTCTACTTTCACAACGGTAAGATTTTATTAATATTCAATATTTGATATATAATTAAACAGTCCCATATAATTTATGAACCATTTACACCGAAGTATACTTTACACAGATAAGAAAGACATAATCTTTTCATACACTTATGGGGTAGTGCTTGAAAGATCTAAACTTTCTGAGCCGGATTCTCAATATCTTTCTAAAAAATAATTTCTTAATTTCAAGAAATATTCTAAAATAATTACTGACCGCAACGATATAACTGAAATATTGTTGAAAGTGGCGTTAAACACCATAAACATAAACTATCTATAACAAATCAAAGCTAGTATCTACAGTAGCCTAATGCTATACGATCATGTATGATTTATTGCAATAAATTTCGATAACTAGTATTTATCGGTGATTTCTTTAAAAAAAAACACAAAAAAAAAGTTTTTAACCGATTTCTAAAATTTGCTTCATCACTTCATTCACTTGGTTGGTCTTTCCTTTTTAAGTACTATAGAACGTGTGTATAAATGTACAAATATTTAACTTTCCAATACACACATGCATGGATGAACCTTAAACAATAAGACAACACGTGAATCGTTTAAGAGTTTATTCAAACTTTTGTCAACAAGCTATATTGTAATTTAACACGATCATTTATCATCATGGTCTTAAAAATGTTTTAGTAACACCCGGGAACGCTTAATAGGCATTAAATATGTCAACCGGTTTGTGGTAGTAATTGCGACAACCAATTACGCTTTGCGGTAAAAGTGAAAAATGTGCAGCGAATGTCGTACATGTCACTCGCTGTTTGCTTTCTGTATTTAAATATATAACTTAGGATAAAAGATCATATAATGATCATAAATTGTAATAATTTGTAACAGTTTAGTCCTAATTTGCCTTAAGCAAACAAGAAATGAACATCTTTTTAACACACAATATTCGCCGATATTTTACATGTCATTTAAAATTTACTTACAATGTAGTGCATTATCATATTGTGCAGCAGATAACAGATGCTAAAAATAGATTTATATGTACGATTTTTCTTTTTCTTGGCTCATTTTTTTTCTTTAAAAACAATTTTGTTCCAAATTAGCAAGGATGTTACGTCCTTGAAATTAGCAAGAAAGGATATTAATGTTTAAAAAATGAACATGAGACTATCCAACTTCATACAATTTAAAGTAAAGAAACACCTTGTAGTAAAGAAAAATATGAATGTGAGAGACTATCCAACTTTACACTTTAGACACAAATTAAAGTAAAGAAACGGGAATGTTTTTGCTACTCTACATTTCACAATCACAGTAGAGTTTTCAAGAAAGTACATTTTTTTATATTATGGACATAACATTTACTGAAATATTGTTGAAAGTGGCGTTAAACACCATAAACCAAACATAACGTTTACTTGAGCTAATTTCTTAAACAATAACCTTCAAAATGTTACAAGCAAGAAAAGTAATAACGTTATAATCACATTCAACATACATAATATGTTATGTACCTATTATGGTCCTTTCCCAGGGTTAGTGTTAGGATTATGGTGTTTAACGCCACTTTCAGCAATATTTCAATTAGATCGTGGCGATCAACTAGCTTTATTGGTGGAGAAAACCGGAGTACCCGGAGAGATCTTGGTATATTTTCTAACAGTAACATAAACAATCAGAAATAATGTTAAATGCATAGAAACACAAATGTTAAATTTAATAACCGCCACGATATAACTGAAATATTGTTGAAAGTGGCGTTAAACACCATCAAGCAAACAAACACACAAACATAAATTTAATAACTGAAGAAGGAGAGAAAAAAATAGTTAAAAAATGATTACCTGTAATATAATATACAGGTACAAAATACAAGTGTACATAACCTTGACAATACAGCTTTATAGATCATATCACGATTACATCCAATTTTAAACAATTTAATTTCAAGTACTTTTGTGTAAATTCTCTCGAAAAAAATGGATCGTCGAGTGTTTCAACTATTGATTTTTATATACAGTACTGGTATACACCATAACCCATAACCCAATCTCTCCAGGCCAACCTACTATCCTACTTAACCTGAAAACATAGATTTCGTCAGGTTTGCACCTACATGGGAGCAGAATAGCCCTGGCCATCGGACCGCTTTAACATGGAAAGTATAAGAATGGTCGTATAGCATTTTCCGAGGACCGCTTTCGTAACGGTTTTAAGAAGACGACCGCTAGTATTTTTCAACGAAGATCTCACATATTGTTGTAAAGAAATATAAACTATTGATTTAATAACATTTCTGCTATCGTTCTAAGGAAATCTTTGATACTGTTCTAATGAAATATCTCTGCTATTGTTTTAGGAAAATCTCTGCTACTATTTAAAGAACATTCTTACTATTGCTCTAAGGAAATTTCTTTGCCACTTTTTTAAAGGAAATTTCTGTTATTGTTCTAGGGAAATCTCTGCTATTGTTCCAGGGAAATCTCTGCTATTGTTCTAATGGCATCTCTGCTACTGTTCTGAGGAAATCTCTGCTACTGTTCTGAGGAAATCTCTGCTATTGGTCTAGAGAAATCTCTGCTATTGTTTTAAGGGCATCTCTGCTACTGTTCTGAGGAAATCTCTGCTACTGTTCTGATGAAATCTCTGCTATTGTTCTAGGGAAATATATCTGCTACTTTAATATAAGAACATCTCTGCTACTATAATATAAGAACGTCTCTGTTATTGTTCTTGGGAAATCTCTGCTATTATTCTAATAAAATATCGGCTACTGTCTTATAAAAAATTGCTTGTCCAAAAATTGTATCAGAAATATTAAAAAAAAAAAAAAAAAATGTGATTTTTTTATATGATATTACTGTGCGTTTTTTCATAGTCACGTTTGCACGTTATTAACAAACAAGAAGATACATATTGTCTTACATCAAAAGTAAAAGGTTTTGATATAGATCATAATCAACCATAGTCTTAAGTTTCTTTTAAAGATACAATTTCAATTTTACTTCCTAGCTGTCACTGGACTCTGTATCAATTCAAAATTATTTAGCCTATTTTGTTTTCTACAAAGGTAAATATGAAAAGAATAATAAAATACTGGACATGAAAAATGAAGGCACAGGTGTAATTTATACAAATGACCGGGTCAAATGTCATTCAATCAATGTCTACTAGTATTTCCTGATTCAACGTATGACGTTCTGTTGAGTGACATGTAATTTTTGTTTAACCTTACACTAAATAAAGGTGTGAACTGTTCCCATCTAAGCTAATTTGCATGTAAAACACATTTAGGCTATATATGTAGTGATTAAAATAGAGAATATTATAGAACTCATTATAAACTTGAATTAAATTAACACTCCATGTTGTGTTGTTGTTAAATTGTATATTTTACTCAGTACATAAAATAAAAATCCTAAGAGAAAAAACAGAAATTATGCAGTGTGCAACGTACACATTGTTAATACCAGACCATTTAATTATCAGTGAATATTTAATTACTTGTCTCGACGTTTTTTGTTATTTCAGACTACTCCCATGCATCATGTATCTTTCTAAACTAATTTGTCTTATTTTCAAAATTCCAGATAATATTAACAAACTGTTCTTGCACAATGCACATGAACATGTAGTGTCATAGGATCAATGTCCTGGTTCATTGTTTTTCACTCAGAAGTAATACAGCACCCCTTTTCCCTAATAAAATGTCTATTTGTATGCCTGTGTCAAACCAGGACCATGCATTTCCAACGTTAAATGTCGTGGTCATTTTTAAAGTGAGATGTCATTGTTCGGATATTTTAAGAAAGAGACACTACCAATTTTGCATGTCCAAAAATTGAAATAATTTATGTCTGTTGAGGGCAAAAAAAAAACATGCCTTTGGGAAAACATACCCCCCTTTTCTTTTACTATCAGTCAAATGATCGGTCCCTTACTATAAATAGATTGTATGTCTAAAGATATTAATAACAATTTATGCGTGAAGACGTAAATTCACAATGCATAAACTTGATGAGTAGAGATTTAATGTTAATTCATCGCCTTACTGCATAAGTAATAGTATTATAAATTCAAATGATATCAGCCTAAATAGTAAAATAGTAAATCTCACGGATTGCTCCCAGAAGCCCGTGTCAATGTTTTAATGATAATATACTGTGTATATATTGAATTTGCTTTATCATTAAATATATATCGTCGTAAAATTAAATGAGCATGAACGTCAGTGATGAATGTTCCATGATAAAAAAAATTATATAGGTTATATATGTATATGTAAGTTATATTCAGAACATTAACTTGTAAAAAGCAAATAAAATTAAAAATTATAATATATCGATTATAACAAGTATCACAAAAGATCACATCCTGAATATTTCAATGAAGTTTCATACAACGTGGATATGGTATTATTTCTTCCAATGTTGCCAACAAAAACGTACAGAGTCGTATAATTTATTTTTTGTGTCTCGTGACAATTTATATTTTCAGTAAAATTTGGCGACAAATTTATATAAAAAAAAAAAACATATTTAACACATTTTCTTATAAACCTTTTTATTTCAAATACGAATTTATCTGGGAAATAAATGATAGGGTCAATCATTCTATTTGAATATGGACAGACAATTTGAACCACTTTTAAACTGTCATCGTAGTGACTACATCTAATCATAAAAATCTACTAAAAATAACAAACACACCATAATCAGTTTATAAGATCAGTTATATGTAATTGACAATAACCATAAACTGCTTACATTCCACGACTTTTTAATTTTTGTAGTCAAAATAGTTGTTGCAAAAAACTAGGGTTCTCCACCATCAGGTACAGGTGACCTTTTCCCATTTTGGCTATCTTGTTTAGGCCTTCTTTGGCATTATTGTTCCCAAAAGTTTAAATTATTTGGCTTTCCAATCTTTCGATTTTGAGCGTATCTGATGAAGGTTATTCCACGTTAGATTTTGAGCGTATCTGATGAAGGTTATTCCAGAAACGCGCCGTTCGCAGTAAATTTGATATCTACATTTTATTGCATTCAAATGTTGAACTGCATCGGTGGTGTAATGGTTAGCGTGCTCGACACGAGTGCAGTAGTCTGTCGGTTTGAGACTCAGTCGGGTCAAACCAAAGACTATAAAATAGGTATTTGCAGGTTACTTTTTCAGCAAAGCACGCATCATTAAGGATTAAGAAGAAAGATTGTGTGGCTCGTAAACAAGATAAAGAAGCGACATGTCTACTCGCTGGTTGTTTTGTCAGTAGGCTATCGCTTTCAGAATTAATAACATAAACGTGTTGGTCTATCACAATCTAACAACTCATACACCAATACGGCATGGGTTCGCGCACAGCTTTGTAAATTACAAAAAAGGGTGCACTCGACTTGCAGCCGCAAGTAATAAAGTTTACCAGTTGCTTGTCCAGGGTCAGTGTTTCTCTCCGGGTACTCAAGCTTCCTCCACCACTAAAACTGGTCGCCATGATATAGCTGAAATATTGCGGAAAGTGGCGTTAAACACCAAAATTCAAATTCAAATTCATTCTTTATATCTGAACAATCATTCACTCTCTTATTAAAATGTACATGTACGACTATTATGTCCGGGAATTTAATACCAAATGAACGATATAATTGATTTATTGTTGAAAGTGGCGTTAAACACCATAAACAAACAACTAATACCAATTGGTCTTCCAATTATTCTTTAAGCCCAATTTCTATCCAAAAACACACGCACACGATTTCATAATTCAGTTCAAATGATTATACAATGTATTCTATTAGATCTATTTCTTAAGGACGCCTTGGTTTTAAAATTTAAAATGTTACAAAAACAAACATAATTTTCTTTACTCCAATACACAATAAGGACGGTAGCACAGGTATGATAATTACAACATGCCTATACTGTCAGTCTCAAGACCTATACATAACAACTACCGAACTTTATCAATATCTATTTGATAAAGGTATACTCTAGGGCCATAACCTTTCAGTTTACACTCGTAATCCTGATTTCACAATGATAAAAACTCGGCCTACCGACAAAGATATTTATTTCTATTTCATGTTCTTGATCATATGTGGGGCAAACACATAAGAAGGCTGAGCCAAATGTTCGAGGTCAAATGACTGTTTATATGTTTTCGAGGTCAAATGAAACATCCATGGACAGTTTTATTACCAAATCTATAATTTCGTCTGTTTTACCAATCTATTTTTGGAGGGACCGTCGTGTTAGTTAGATTTACAACTACCTGTGCAATCAATGCCTATCACCACAAAAGTTGTGAGTTCAAATCCCGTTCATGACGAGGTATGCTCGATACAACATTATGTGATAAAGCTTGTCAGGGACTTACGACAGGTCGGTGGTTTTCTCTGGGTTCTCCGGTTTCCTCCACCAATAAAACTGATCACAACGATATAACTGAAATATTGTTAAAAGTGGCGTTAAACACCATAAACCAAACCGAATTTATTTTGGAAATCGAGTCTGTACGCCTCTTCTTAATTATGAAATAAATGCATTGATCAATGTATTCAATGGTTTGAGGTTCATTTTGATGAGATTGGTTGGTGGAATTGTTGACCATCTCTGTTGAAAAATCTTTTCATAATTTCAAGAAGACATTTTGTCTGTGGTACAGTTTTATTGGAACTTTTATTCACCCCCTTCAAAATGCATTATACTGTGAGAATAATGAACAATATTTTCCAATTATTATTTTAGACAATCATTTTAAAAATTGAAAGCTGTCATTTTTAATTCCCACAGACACTGTTTATTAGATGTATTTATATTCCAAATGTTCAGTCCCTAATTAATGTAATTATTATTATTGTTTTAAAAGCTAAGGTCAGTCTTCCTTAAATAGCAGATTTTGACTGTCGTGTTTATTTTCTTACTTCCAAAGACTTTTAATTTTTTTGTCTTACCAAAGTTTTTACTATGAGTGAGGTTCGTGTTGCTCGATATTTAGTTTTATGTGTAGTGTTTTAATTTGTAGATCGTTGTTTGTCCTTTTGTTCATTTTCTTTTGCTCATGGAGTTGTCTGTTCTTTGATTTACGGATTTTTCTCACCCCTTGTGGTATCTTCAAACTCTTCTGATGAAGGTTATTCAAGAAACACGTCGTTGGCAATATATTACATATTTTTTAAGATATATATGTTTTGTTGACAACAAATATAACGCTTTAATAATCTGTGTCCTGTAATCTAGGGCAATGACATTTCATGTCCAGTCATATCACACACAGGTGTCGAACTTACAAATCTTAAAAGTGCTGATAGGTACTGATTGCACAGGTATGCGTAAATCAAATTCCCCTTCGATCAAGGCGACCGCTGTACGGGTCTTATACTTAAACCTCTGGTTATCTCAATTTCTACGCATTTATCACCAGCAAGCTATGGTTTTAGAGATTTCATAAAAAGTATACTGTTGTCATGTTAGATTTTGAAATACAACGTTGTGACTTCGAATCCCGCTCATATGAGGTGTACTCGATACAACATTATGTGATAAAGTTTGTCCGTGACTTGCGACAGGTCGGTGTGTTATTCTGAGTACTCCGGTTTCCTCCGCCAATAAAACTGACCGCCACCATATAACTGAACTATTGTTGAAAGTGGCGTTAAACACTATAACCCTAATACACAACGATTGATTGATTATTGCTTCACGTCCAGCGAGCAGTATTTCAGCTACATTCAGGACAAGAACAAAGTCAAGACTATATTAAAACGACAGAGAAAAGAGGAAGGGATGGTCCAATTAGGACAACGACTTTTAACGGAAATATTTTTGAAAAATGATAGTCTTATTAATAAATACATTAAAAAAAAGGATGGTGACCTTTTTGCGCTATAATTTGATTTATTAACTTATAAATTTCTCTTGAAACTTTGACAAATCCCATCATAACGGACACCACGTTATTTGTATGGCTCCAAGCTACTGAACATGTTTTACAAACCGTTAGTTTTATGTTTTACACATTTATTTTAACAGATATTTAAGCACCGAACGTTTTATTCAAACTGATAACATTTTAACACGAATCATTTGTTTGAAAGCACAGTAATAGAACCTCCTTTTATTTAGAAACGTGTTCATTGTGTTTTTCTCCTGTTTATGTGTATTTCCTAAAGTAATAAAATACAAAAATGAAACTTTGTTGAAAAAGAATTATTTCTTGTCATGAAGATGTGCCCTTTAGCGTATGTTCATTTCCATTTACAAACATGACAAACTTGATTTTAATATTTAATAAAAATTCTTATTAATTCATATTTTGAATTTTGCCTTCTTAAGTATCTACTATTTACTGTAAAGCCTTGATAAAATAATACATTTACGTTGTATTTACTGTTATCAACAGATAAAAAAAAGGATGTAAAGCAAGTCCATCATTGTTGATATCTTTTGATTTCATCGATAGCTATTTAAGCAAAGATATTATGTTTATTAAACTTGAGCTTATCCCTGCCTTTTTTATAGGGGAGATGGTGCTGCTCTATCTTTAGTACATGTGCTCTGTGTAGTATGTTGTATATCGTAGATATTATTGTTATTTGTTTGACATTGTATTGTCTGTCTTTTTCAATTTACGGCTTCTGATTATCCCTTTGGTATTTAACTTCGAACTTGTCGTCCTTATTCACTTGTCCAGAGAGTGTTGTGTTTGTGAAGATTGTTGTCTTTCATTCTCACTCTTGTTTTAATTTTGTGCATGTCATTGTTTCTGGATTATGCCTCTGGGCACCGTATGCCATTCTTTCATTTCTTCCAATTCTTATAATGTACACTGAGTGGACGTCTTGGTCGTGACCATATGGTACTTGGATTTATAACTACATATGCAATCAGTGCACATAACCACTAACCTTGGGAGTTCGAGTCCCACTGAAGGTGTACTTGATACAACATTATGTGATAAAGTATGTCAATGACTTGTGGTAGGTCGGTAGTTTTCTCAGGTTTCTTCCCCCAATAAAACTGACCGCCACGATATAATTGAAATATTGTTGAAAGTTGCGTTAAAAACCATAACGCAACCAATCGTCTACTGAAGTTAAACTATCATATTCGCATGTACGGTCAAATATCGTTATTTCGAACATTAGAGAAGTAGTTTCGTTGGACAACTCGATGCAAAATAATGTCGTTTGTAGTGTTTATTGGTTTAATGTACACCGGATAACTCGAATATTTCTCTAAGTAAAATCGTTGGTAAATTCGAATTCATCGGTATTCTACATACAAAAAAAAGCTACAGTAGACAATATTTACAAATTTAACTGTAAAAACGAATATTGCGCTAAGTAAAATCGTTGGGACATTCGAATTAATAATCGGTATTTTACATAGGAAAAAATGGCTACAGTAGACGATATTTACAAATTTCCCTGTCATAATTCATAAATATACATCCTCTAATTCATATGTCGTAATAAATTAGTTTGTAACAATTAATTACAAGACTATGAATTATTCAAAAGTGTCCTTGTGAAAGCTTGAAAAAAGGTCGTTTGTCTATTGTTACTTGTTCCACTTTCATGCATAAAGACCAGACACGTTAAGAACATAAATAAAGTGTTCACACGAATAAGATTTATCAGTCCATATAATTGACCACAGAGGTACTTACCCTACACCAGAACCTAACAGTATATTTTCGACTTCCGGCTTTATGTACATAATACTTTCGTGTTATTTTGTATGAGCCAGAGCGAGCGTTTGTTGTTAATAAAAATAGAGGATTAAAGTTAGGGTTATATAGTGTTCAACACCATTTTCAACAATGTTTATGTTATATCGTGGCGGTCAGTTTTATTGGTGGAGGAAACCCCACCCAGAGAAAAACCACCGACCTATCACAAGTCACTGACAAACTTTATCATAATGTTGTATCGAGAAATAGTTGTAACTGAAAATGTGAAGACGCTGGGTGAAGCGATGAAAAGTTTCGTTGTCATATAAATATCTCGGTGACAACTATGTGTCAATTCCGGGACCATTCCAGACTTAATTCAGTCGCATATTGAGAAGAGATAATTTTAGCAGTTCTTTGGTATAATGTGAATCTGTTTCAGAAACACGTATTGCAAATAAAACTGCAAGCGTGGGTAATAACTTATTTAGGCGGTGTATCAGAAAGTGCATTTAACACACACAAAACACCATCAAATCATTATATTGTAATGCCATTGACCCTCTCATTCATTATACACACTCAAATATTCAGATTGTTTACCCTTAATATAGATACAGACAATACAGACGTTGACATATTACAACTAAATTCTCATTGGGACCATATGCAACCCAAAAATAGTACAAATGATATATTCCTCCACTAAGTATAGAAATTGTCCAGACATAATGAATGATACACCTGTCATATAGAAGTGTTAATTTGGTGTAACCATGCTATTTAACTGAATCATAGTCTAGTCATAACACAATAGCATGTTCAGTCACCTCAAATAATTAATATTCTCATAATAACTAATTTACATGCTTTGTAAAGTGCAAAAATGAAATATCAAAATCATAGGTATTTTGTACAAGTTTAAAACACCACTTTCAACAATATTTCGGTTGTATCGCGGTGGTCAGTTTTATTGGTGGAGAAAATTACCGACCTGGCGCGAGTAGTCACTGACAAGTTTTATCACATAAAATTGTATCGAGTACACCTCACCGTGATCAGCATTCGAACTCACTGTTTTAGTAGTGATACACACTGATCACTAAATCCAGCCATAGGATCACGAGTACGACGGTCCCCATATCAAAATGATTGTACACCAATTACCTAGAAATGATATATCGTCTCTTAATAACTAATGGACATGCTTTGTGTAAGGGTAAAGCTTAAATATCAAAATAACTTCAAAACACGGAAAACTTGATTGTTTTTACAATAATTTGATCTTTCAACAATTTCATTCAAAGGTTAGAAGTGCAAGCATTTAATGTTTCCTTTTTTTTTGTTTATCATGATTTTTGGGTGTTTATCACGCTAATTTCAAAAATATTTGAAAAGATTGTGTATGTCGTTTCTATCGGTGGATGATATTTAAGAATCCCAAGATAAATATCAACATTCGGCAGACCACTGGCAATATATCAGTTAATATTATATCAAGTGCACCTCGTAACCGGTGACATTCGGATTTGCCAAATTTAGTGATGAAAGGCACTGAGTGTATTTGTATTTCGATTTGATTTATTGTGTTTAATGCCACTTTCAGCAATATTTCAGCTATATCATGGCCACCAGTTTTAGAGGAAGCCGGGGAGAACCACCGATCATGGGCAAACAACTGCTAAACTTTATCACTTGCAGCAGCTGCGAGTCGAGTGCACCCATTTTGGAATTTACAAAGCCGGGCGCGAATTGGTGATAGGCTTGTATGAGTTGTTAGGTAATCCAACTACCTAACTCATTGAGCCACCCGGGCCCTACAACTACCTAACTCATTGAGCCACTCGGGCCCGAGTGTATTTAAGCGTTAGGGGTATCGATATTGCCTGTTTCTACGATTTTGATATTTGAATTCAGAATTTTTCCGACAATGCGATATTATTTGTTTTTTCAATTTATTCATATTGCCATGTCTTTCTATTTTATCTTTCATGTTACAGTGGTTTAATTTGCGTCCAATTTTATATTGATAAATATTTTATTACAATATTTATTATAGATTGTCATACACCTGTGTCTGAAACATATACCCTATAAAACATAAGTATGAAATATCACCCAATAGTTTAAATAACCTAACTTATTACAACTGAGGTCAATCTCCCTGAGAATAGGTAACATTACCCGATTTGGACTTTCCTGGTTTATGTGGACCCTTTGGTTTACTTTGTTCCCAATGCCACTTAAGCTCATTCTTTTACGCAATTTTTGCTCATCCTGCATAGATAGGACATTTGGTTTACTTTGTTCCCAAAGTCACTTAAGCTCATTCTTTTACGCAATTTTTGCTCATCCTGCATAGATAGGACATTTGGTTTACTTTGTTCCCAAAGTCACTTAAGCTCATTCTTTTGCGCAATTTTTGCTCATCCTACATAGATAGGACATTTGGTTTACTTGTTCCCAAGGCCACTTAAGCTCATTCTTTTACGCAATTTTTGCTCATCCTGCATAGATAGGACATTTGGTTTACTTGTTCCCAAAGCCACTTAAAATCATTCTTTTGCGCAATTTTTGCTCATCCTGCATAGATAGGACTTTTGGTTTACCTGTTCCAAAAGCCACTTAAGCTCATTCTTTTGCGCAATTTTTTCTCATTCTGCATAGATAGGACATTTGTTTACTTGCTTCCAAAGCCCCTTAACATCATTGGGGGTTACTATATGTTTACTATGAGTGTAAGTAGACTTTCCCCCAAAGCCACTTAAAATCTTTTTATCTTACAATCTTCTAACTATTAGCGTACTTGATGAAGGTTATCCCAGAAATGCATATGTCGTGCACATGTCCCTAAATTTGATATCTATGTTTTTATTACATGGTTTTGGCTATCGTACGTAGGTGAGACATCCGATTTACTTCCCCCCTCAAACCACTTAAAATCGTTTGGGTTTACTATATCTTAACTCTGGGCGTACATGGTGTAGGTTATCCCAGAAATGCACACGTCGTGCACAAGTCCCGAAATTAGATATATACGTTTTTATTTCATGTAGAAAACATCCTTCATATATATCACGTACGACCTTTTATTAGTAATGTTTTATAAAACGGTCAAATTACTAATAATTTTAAATTGTCACAAAAACGCCATCGGGATTAGATAAATGTGACTCTGTCATGAATTGTCCGGCAATATACAAATACAATTTGTAGGTAGTTTTGTTGAAATCCTTACACCTTATCACGGCCATTTAATCTTAATGTATATTGATGTTTAGTTGTGGTCTTTGTCGACAGCATAAAACAAGCGTTGATGAGATAGTGATATAGTCAACAAACATCTTTTAACGAAAGGTCGAAGGGTCATCCTCACCAATTATCTGGACAACTAAATATGTCTAACGTCTAACGTTAAAAAAAATACCCTTAATAACTGTGTATATATTCAAATGATAGTAGCCCCAAGGTCACTTTCTAAACATTGAAATACATTCAAATAAAAACTTTGATTCCGGAATGATATTTGATCCTGAGAAATAAAGTATGTTTTAAATTGGGCTAACGTCAGCGGTTTACGAACGATATACGCCATCATCAAGCCATTAAACTTTGACATACAGCTGTACCCAAGAAAATTGTCTGATTTTTAACTTTAAGCATTGAGTGCACTACATATAACATCTAGTATAAGATATACATTATTCCGGACTCCATTGGAAATGATGTATCATGATGACATGGCATGTACATTGTATACCACACGTTTAATAAACTGACATGTATTGAGATATGCACACGCATGCACGCTGCAGGTCAATAAAAAAATGTATTTCTGTCTCCTATTATCGTCTTTATCCCCAGTTGTTTATAGGGGCTGATGTTGTTAATTGTGTTTGTTTGCTTATAATGGTGCCCAACACGTCTTGATTATATGAGTAACATGACGGGTGTTTTATAAGAGGCAGGACGTGCTTTCCTTTAGCGAGAACCTGGGTGCACCTCTGGTTTTTGGTGATGTCTGTGTTGCTCATCGTTTTAGTTTTCTGTGTTGTGTGTTGACTTTATTTATTATTATTATTATTATTATTTGCCTTGTTTGTCTTCGTCCTGTGTCGTGAATATCCAATGTTGCCAGTGTCTCTGCATTGTCTATTTTTGATTGCGCCTTCGGCTTTCTCTAACGTTTACTTCATTCCTCAATATACTGATGAAGATTGGCAATACAATACAGACGTAAAGATCTAATTTGATGCACACGAAGCATTTCTGGAATTCATCAGATACGCTCATTCAAAAGATTGTAAAGCCAAATACTAGAAATGTTTTTGGGAGCAAGTAAGCTGAAGGGTATGAACAGGATAGCCAAAAATTGGCCAAGGTTATCTATGTTTCAGGGGCGATTGGCCTTAGATTTTATTAATTGCAAGCGATGTCTTTTTCACATATTTCTCAGCGTAAAATGGGATTGTTTCATATGACGTCTTGTGAATACAAGACACTTACATAATTTTTAGTCAAAGACTAATATAAACTTCAAGTACGATCTTATTATCTTGGCGTTTCTGGCTCGCTCGCTCGATACTCAAACAAAACACAAGAAACAATAATGGCACATAAAATAAATGCGCCCGGTTATATGTGATGGTTGGCATTTACTCGCATGTTTAAAGCACTCGCATGACCACATCATTTCACTAAGACGGGAGGATTGGACTCGTACAACTAGTGTTACCCCGCCACGTTTCATTGTAGTGTCAGTACCTGGTCAGGAAATGAGCGGTTTGGTATTCATTTCACTAAGAGTGGAGGTTTTGATCCATTAAATTAGTCTAACCCCACAACATTTTCTATGCCAAGCCAGGAAAGTGAGTGGTCATGTATTTGTGTGCTACATGTATCGATCTTGCCTCTTGTCTATTAGATTTTGGAACTGTTCCCCCAATGTGATATTTTTTGTTTCATATTGTATCATATCGCCTCCAGTGTGGTGTGTTTTTCATGTTATTCATTTTCTTCTGTTTGTTGAAGAAGAAAATGATGAATCAGAAGTCAAGATGATTAAGACTACAAGTTTACCCAAAATGTTTTGTTAACATGTAAAATATTTTATAGTCAGCAAACACAACAAATTAAAATTCATGCCAAGTTATGTAGTTATATATCATCTATATATGTATATAACCTAAATTTTGTTTTTATTTATTATGACATTGTTGCCCACGTCACAGAGGAGGTAACAAAGTTTATTACACCTTAGATATCACATGTTATCAAGTAATATCCGACCACAACGTTTCTGTCACTCGTAAAATGCTAAATGTAGTTCAAATTCAATCTCAAATGTAATATGTTATAAATAAACGTTAGAGAACAACAAAGGGACAACCAAATATAAACAATCCAGAGAAACTGGTAACATAGGGTACACAGGATAAAAACAAACAAAACAAAAACAATCCAGAGAAACTGGTAACATAGGGTACACAGGACAAAAACAAACAAAACAAAAACACAACACAATGTGTGTGGGACACCACTATACACAGACAAACTCAAATAAGACATGATCCCTCCTACAAACAACTGGAAGTAAAGATGAACCGAACATCGTTTTACTATATACACAATTTCATACTTGCTGTTCCGTGTATTTATTTTTCTTATATATTTGTTACTGTATACGTTAATTAGTAAGCATGTGTGCCATGTTCTCAGTTCTAATGGACTGTTATACAGTTTAGCTTAGTCCCTCGCTCTCTGTTTTACAGATTGTTACACGGTAACATTGTGTCCCATTGTGCCAGTTCTAATGGACTGTTATACAGTTTAGCTTAGTCCCTCGCTCTCTGTTTTACAGATTGTTACAGGGTAACATTGTGTCCCATTGTGCCAGTTCTAATGGACTGTTATACAGTTTAGCTTAGTCCTTCGCTCTCTGTTTTACAGATTGTTACACGGTAACATTGTGTCCCATTGTGCCAGTTCTAATGGACTGTTATACAGTTTAGCTTAGTCCCTCGCTCTCTGTTTTACAGATTGTTACAGGGTAACATTATTGTGCCCCATTGTGCCAGTTCTAATGGATTGTTATACAGTTTAGCTTAGTCCCTCGCTCTCTGTTTTACAGATTGTTACAGGGTAACATTGTGCCAGTTCTAATGGACTGTTATACAGTTTAGCTTAGTCCCTCGCTCTCTGTTTTAC
>MJUT01058894.1:1282399-1318132 GCA_002080005.1 Gigantidas platifrons | reverse complement strand
ACATGTCAAGTTTCCTAATGTAAAAGACACCTGTCAAGTTTCTTAATGTAAAAGACACATGTCAAGTTTCCTAATGTAAAAGACGCATGTCAAGTTTCCTAATGTAAAAGACACATGTCAAGTTTCCTAATGTAAAAGACACATGTCAAGTTTCCTAATGTAAAATACACATGTCAAGTTTCTTAATGTAAAAGACACATGTCAAGTTTCCTAATGTAAAAGACACATGTCAAGTTTCCTAATGTAAAATACCCTCAAAATATCTCAATAATGAAATTTGAGTTTTCATGAAAACAAACGCAACCGAAGACGTATGAAAATGTAAAGATTTGACAGCATCTTGCTTTATTTTGTGGGCCATGGGTTGTCTTCTTGTACTTTTTTCTTGTGTCTGTCCTTCTTTCGAATAAACGTTAGACAATACCGAAGGGGGAATCAAAAATGAACAATCCAGAAAAACTGACAAGACGAGGAAAAAACAAAACACAAACACAATACATTCGAATTAAGGTTTCTGATTACCTCTTGTGTATCTTCAAACTCTTCATAGATGTAGATGAACAATCAAATATTGCGTAAACCGTCAATATACTTTCATAGATATGAAAGAGGTCATGACGAGGTCAAACCCATCTTCACTTTCTATCATGTTCAGCGTGTGTCAACATAAACTAAGCTCTCTCCAAGTTTAAATGTAATACGAGGTGCCAACTAAACGTTCAAGGATAACTTTTTGTTTGTTTTGTCGAGCGGAACAAGAATATTTCCTTTTATTTTGGATTGTTTTGTTTAGGATGCAACCTACAAATGCAATGCCTACCTGCGTTTCTAGGAACAGGAAAAATCACATAATGTGACTCAGCAAATAGTGTCTTTTTACATATTGTTGGAAATTGCGAAATGTCGTATTCCTATGGCGGGCTATTGTACTTGGTATATATGTCAAAATTGTAATTTTATTCGATACAAACCAAAGAAACTGTATTTTATTTTATTTTACGATGAAATGTGTTATCGTATCGTATAAATTGCATCTACCTATGATATTATTGTTAGTCTTTTATAAGAAGGACATCCACGAAGGGTTTCTTTTTGTAAATAATAGACTTTTTTGTTGTTCTTTCATGGTTAAGACTTCAAGTATGGTCTACTTATAAAGGTCGAATATAACTCACTGGGAGGTGGTTGGTAAATTCATATATACAGACTTGCCACAGGATAAGGGTCTACTTTTTCAGCTTTGCAATATATGACTGGGTCTTTAATATATGAATGGGGGATGTTTTTAAGCTTGAATATATAATTGGGTCACATTTCTGCCAGCCAAAATCGTCTTCATTGCTAAGTCAAAGTATTCCATGAAGTGTGCGTTATAATTTCATCCGTGCAAACTTGACATGTGGCCGTCTATAGTCTTTTGTTTATTATGTAATTTGCTGTTATCTTGATGTTAAACTAATATATGAATGGACCACCCAATAACTACACAATATAATATAGGATTAGGGTTTATGTTGTTTAACGCCACTTTCAACAATATTTCAGTGATAACGGTCAGTTTTATTGGTGGTAGAAACGTGAGTACCAGGAGAACAACCACTAGTCACTAACAAATTTTATCCCATAATATTGATTTAAATACACCTCGCCATGAACGGGGTTCGAACTCACAACTTTATTGATAAGTTAGATGTTTGTTGGACTTATGATTTATGAACATTTTATTTTGAGTATTATCCAATGCATGCACAATTACCAATTTTACCAATTCTTCAAATATACTTTTTCAAAAAACGTTTTACTACACGACAACGATTTATATTAGTGAAGAAATGTACATATAATATAGTTACTATGCATATATACCCTTTGTTCTATGTCTACTGCACACACAGGTTGGGGACCATTTTCGTTACGAATATTGACAGTGTCAAATTGTAGAAGATTAATAACATTCTCTATAGAAAACATTAAACAAACTAGCTGTCATTTTGGGTATGTATATCACGTTAATCCAAAGGGAATTATTATCTTCTTTTAATATTGTCTTAATAAGCAAACACTCTCTTTTCTATATTAAACTGTTTAAATTGTCAATCTGGGAGACGTTATGTCTAAATGTTTACATTCGATTATGATGGTCAATATTTACATTTTTTTTAAATTCGAACATGGGCTCATATTCTTGTCATAACAAGCATGTTTAAATTTATGTGATGATGGTCTTTTATTAAAGATTTAAGAATGATTTATTGATACAAATTTAAAAAAAATATATGCGGAAACCACAAAACAAAAATATCAGTATGGGTGATACTAGTAGAACATGAACTGTTTGACAGTCAAGAGACCATAAGTTTATGTCCGGTTTTTAGTTGAATTCGTGTTTTTCAATCTTTAGTTTTCGGTGTAATTGTTTTGTAGATCATTGTTGGCCTTTTCGTCTTTCTTGTTTACTTTTGTATTTTCTGTCCTTCTACTTTCGCATTCTCATCTTTTGTAATCTTCAAACTTTTCTAAGTGAAAACTAATTGTATATAGTAGACGGACACAGAGTACCAAATTCAGAAGAAATATTTGAGTGAAGGAAGATTTGGATACGACGAATTACCACAAAACCAGACTTTAGACCTGGTGCCGCATTAATCGCACCTGTTAATCGGAAAACACTAAACACAAATCACTGCAAATAACCATAAGGAGATATCTCAAAATCATATGGTTCTGATACTTTTAAAACCGTATACTGAAGTGGATTCTTTGTTCCATACATAATTCCATTGTCTAAATTCACCACAGACGTGCTTTCAAAATGATATTGAAGCTATCTATTTTCTTAATTGGCTTTCGGAATTACGAATTCTCGATCGCATTTATAAAAACACAGGAGGAGTTACCTCTTCCATTGCAAATTGTGTCGCGACTGGTTTTTGGCATATTTACGTTGCTTTCAATTTTGTGTTTGTACTGTAACTATTATTGTAGGTAATTCGGTCACATACTAAAACAACTCTTCGATCTGATGTATTCAATGTTATTCTCCCCAACAGGCATAGATGTAACAGATCACGAAACGTGTGTTAAACCAAGGGAGAGAACTCCTCTAAATATTTATAATATCGATGACATTTACTATTTCTTTCAACTGCATTATTATGATAATTATTAATTTACTGGTTCCAGAAATTGATAATTGTTTTGTTATTGTTTCAGGATTGTGGACATGGCTGGACATCCATGAAAGGTCGTGTAATATTTTGGTTTAATTTAAATTACGGAACAAACACCGGACTGGTCATGTTCAAACTATACGGACAACAATGCCAAAGATGTAAGAATGGAAAGTATGAACACGCTATGTGGTATCCCGAAGAAGTAGTTAAGGTAATTTAATTGAGATATTCAACGCCATCGTGGTGTGATGATCAGGCGTCCTCGCATCCCCACTGATATTTTCCCCATTCTCACCACAAACCCACTATTGTGTTGCAAATGTACAGTCTGTTTAAGATTTGAATTGAAAATCGCAAAAAAAAGTTTTGTCTTCTTGTGTTTTACAAACACTTGCATGACTGTATTTTTTCAACAAGAGGCCTAACAATACCATCAGGCCCAAATGAAATTTTTATTGAAGTGTCTGTAAGAAGCCAGGAATGTGAGCAATTTTGTACATGAACGTTAGATGTATCGATGATTTGATCACATTAGTCTGAAGGTGTGGTAGTCTTGGTCTTTCATTTTGTTGTTAGCTTTAATATTCAACGAACTATGTAATTATTGGATAATATATGCGTAGACGGTCTATGTTAATCGGTAATAAGATCCACAAACAAACAATTTACTGACCATTCACTCTATCATGTTAGGAATTATCTCAAGTAGGCTTTGTAAACATTTGATATCGATATGCATACATGATATGACGTATAAAACACAAATTTGTACGCTTCAGCAGCTGAATCTGTCTTATATTTTATATATATCTTAATCAACATGTTATTGCTTAAACAGGTTAGTGGGATCCCCCCCTTTTCTCCCTCCTTTTTTAAATCTAGTTTTCTCCCTATCAAATACAAGGGGAGGGGAAAGAAACATATTCAAACAAACAAATTAACGAACAAATACAAACAAACGAAAATTTGTCAACAAATTTAAAACTTTTTTTTACAAAACATTGTCAAACTCTGATTTCGTGTAAGAATGATATTCGTAATTGTATTTTACAAATTTTAAATTCAGAAAAAAGCAAACCCGAGACCCGGTGAGTGAAATAACTACTAAACAATTAAATCATTAAAGCATCAAAATCCTTCGAACAGTTGATATCACCCAAAATGTTTAGAAACTTCTTGCTGTCTGTGATGGTGTGTGAATTTTCCCAGAGGAGTTCTTCTTGTGGTTGTGATTAGTGATGTTTTCAACCTTAATAACTGTCTGAATTTTCTCTTTAAATTTAAACTATTATTGAACTTAGTAAAGCAAATAATAAAACATGTTGCTGCTACATTACATGTATGTGTGCATAAGCTCGAGATAAGAGAAATTACAGCTTTAAAACAAGAAAATATAAATTGTGACAAATGCACTAGATAAAACGTCTTAACTACCTTTTAAACATATACTTTATAGTCTATCAAGATTTTTGATTTATTGTTATCGTTTACAGGTACTTGGCAACGTTTACAACAGGGTAGGACAAATATACTACGGATTTGTACGTCCGCCATTACGTATTGACCGACGCGCAGGCAAACCGCGCAACCAACACAACGCGGAGTTATGTCAAGCTTGTAAAGATGGCCTGTGTAGAGAAGAATGGTCGTTTTCTTGACAACGTTGAAGCTTATATAGTACATCAACGCTTTAAGATGCTCGAAACAATCAAAGTTCGATAAATCTTGTGAGATCTTTCGTGAAAGGTACGAATGTGAAATGGGTGCGAAGAATTTTGAGGATTACGTTGACTTTATTAGTACATTTGTATTTGTTTTATTATTTGTAGTTTTTTTTTGTCTCTTATTTTTAAAAAATGTCATGAACTGAATTAATTCCCGTGCAAACATGTTTTCGTCAACAGCATTTGGCGATTTTTGTTATGTAGTTAATATTAGTAAAACATTTTTATCTATTGTTGTAGTATCCAATAAATGCTTGGAGTGTTCACATACATGTACATGTTTTTATTTTCGATGTCATTTTCAGATATATGGTCTTCGAAAGACTTGTCATTAAATTTAATCATATCATAAAAAAAACTTTTAAATTTCAAATCTCCTTTTACGAAAATAAACATCTATTCTTGTTATTTTGTACAGAGATTATTGCACTTAGGAGTAAAACCATAAGTCTATGGGGAGTCATACTATAGTTTGCCATAAAAAAAATTCTGAAAATTTAGAATTTTGAGGATGTAAAACAAAATAATTAATTTGTTTTATACAACTAGTGTAAATATGTTATTTAATTTGACTAATTCATATATTTTGTCATTTTTCGAATGATATCAGAACAAAGTATTAAAGTTTATCGTTTTATTCAAATTTGTGGCTGATTTTATGAATTTCGTTGGTTTTAATTATCTGTAATGTATTTGCAAGTCATTAGAGATTAAATATTTAGGCATTTAGCTAGGAATTTTCCCCATTTCTTTAAGAATATTTTTGACCAATTAAAGAGCAAATAACTCAAGACAAACCAGAATGACTTGATCAAATTGTGATTAGTGTTTAAGGCCACAATCGACAATATTTCAGTTTTATAACAGTGCTATTTGTTTTTATGGTTGAAAGAAACCAGAGAAAGCCAGAGACTGGTCCGAAATACAGTGTCAACATTTATCACAGGGGGTTGGTTGTATTAGTACCCCACAATTTCGTCCTGATCAAATAAAAATGCATATATCCAGTGTGCGCGACCCGTTTTTGGAATAATTTTCATCAGTACGCCCGAATGTCAAAAGATTGGAAAGCCAAATATTTTGTTTTTAAGGGCACGAAAACCAAGGGCCAAAGCATGATAGTCTTCTAACACTAAACAGGGTCTACATGTAATATAAATTTGCATAATACCCTGTCGTATTTTGTTTTAAAAAGGAGTCTGAACAGGCCAGGCAGATTAATATATATGAATTTATATTTATTAATATCATTTTTCAAACGTGCAAAAAATATGTTTTCCATTGTCATGTAATAACATGTGTCATATTAATATGTTTTTTTCTACTGTATGTTAAAAACGACATGGAATATTTATATTGTTTGTTTTTTCTCAATATTTTGTGATATTTTAAGTGCTTCCGTTGTATTATAATAATTAATGTTATAGAGAGAGTATTAAGTATTATTGAATTAACAATATATTATGTTTTTTTTAATTAAAAATATATTTATACTTATGCTACAGTACTCAATTCAACTAAAAAAAATGCAAATTGACATCTTCGTTTCTCAAAGCTTAACAAATCCAAAAAATAACAATATATTATATATATATATATATTTTTTTTTATTAAAATATGTTTATACTTATGCTACAGTACTCAATTAAAGAAAATAATGCAAATTGACATTTTCGTTTCTCAGAGTCCAAAAATACATTATGTAATTGGAGTTTTAGCTTTGTGTGACGTCACGTAATTAAAAAAAATACTTCTAAGTTTAAACAAAAAATGCCAGTAATATTTTTTCTTATACAATGTATTTCCAAATATATTTTTTTTTTGAAAAGCTACCATTTCATACTTATTTGCAACAAATGCTACAAAAATATAAATATATATAGCCTAACTATGTATTTTCAATAACACTGCAAGTGTCGTTAAACACCACAACCTCAATC
Organism: Gigantidas platifrons; assembly: GCA_002080005.1. NCBI lineage: Eukaryota > Metazoa > Mollusca > Bivalvia > Mytilida > Modiolidae > Gigantidas > Gigantidas platifrons. The sequence goes on along the minus strand of MJUT01058894.1, from coordinate 1,311,295 downwards.
ACACTGTTTAAACTTTCTTTTCCATAATGTGTACAGTATTTGTTTTTGTTTTGTTTTTGTTTTTTACTAAATTTTAACTTGTTTTAAAATCATAATTAAATTTATGCAAATTCACATCATCTATATTGTGCGACTATTATACATGTATAGCAATTATGATGAAAAGACATGTATTACTTTTATATCATATATGTACGAAAGAAAAACGAGAGAGCCATACTTTGAAATCGTCGTGCATGTAGCACGAACATTATTTAATTTTTTTTTTCATGTTTCATGCTCATTTTGCTTAATGATTTCAATCAATGTAAAAAATATAAAACAATCATGTCATTTAATTTTATTTAAAAAAAAATAATGCATCCATGTTTGAAAAGTTCGTATTTTCATCTGTGGAGTGTGAAATTGTCCTTTTTATTTTCAATTTTGTTTGTGTGTGATTTGGATTTGCTTAGAATTAATGCTCTCATTTGTAGATTTTGCTTTCTGGTAAAAACCAATCGGCAAACCTCGGGTGAATCCGTTACTCTCTTTTAAGATGGGGGAGCGGAATTTGCCGAGTTTTGACAGGGGATAAAAGCATTATATTCTGTACGCCATGTTTACAATAGCTTAAATCAAAATTAGTGAATGTATCACATTCTTTTGTTTGATATTCATTCACGCTGGGAGTTTATTGCTCCTATATTCGTACATTTATTCAAATAGTCCTATTTTAAGTGTTAACATCATATATAATTATGAAAAGTGAAGCTAAATAAATATACACAATATGCTTTGAACGATTTTTTGGTCATAATATAATTAAAATGATATAAAAAACTATACTAAAAAAAGTTCAAGTTTCAGTGTCCCTAAATGGATATGATGTCATTTGTAGAACTTTACAAAATGGAGACAGTTGAAACAAACGTTTGCAATGCGTACTAATTTTTGACCGCGCATTGATATGTTAAAGGCTTGATGTCAGATATGATATGTTGTTACCAGTATACTTCTTAATACATTTGACCACCGGTATAATTTCAGATATTGCTCAAAGATTCTTGCATTTATATATTGAAATGGAACACGTGATCTTTAAATGAAGTATTGTCTTCGAAATCGATGTACATTGTCTATTTTTACCTTGCATTTTCAAAATTAGATTATATATTTACTGAAAATATAGTTATATTTCTTGTTTAAAATAAATTCTTTTAAAATAATTGAGTCCTTTATACTATGTTATAGATCGTGGTCGTTTGTTAGTTGGATTTACAACTACCTGTGTAATCAGTGTCATTCACCACATAAACAACCATAAAAGTAATATGGACATTCTAATAATTAAAAGAAATCACCAAATCAAACACGAGTTGTCGCGCTTTCATAGTAATACAAAGGCATAACGTAACAAAACAAAACAAAGAACATGCATGTACTCATTGACTTCGCTCATTCGAAAATAAAACAAATATATATTTTCTAATTGAATTAATGAAAAACTATAACACATCAATAAAAATAAGTTCCATATCAAATAGAGTACAACATATCAGATCAAGAATTTCATAAGCTACATGTATTTAATTCGTCCGTACAACTAGTGGATGCATCTTAAAATCTTGTCAAATCATTACAACGAATAAGGACATTTGAACGAATTGATAGCCCAATTTAGAAAGAGAGAAAAAAATATCAGCCGAATGAGCGACACATTAAAACCCCTTTTATAGCACCTGTGTGTCATTTATATCCCGTTTCAGCGGAAATAGAAAATATTGTAACCCATTTTAATCTCAAGGATATTAACCTCTTATAGCAACGAATTTATTGAATCAGTATCTCTTCTTTTCCCCAAACGTAAGTATTATTAAGTCTCGCTTAAAATTTAAATTTCTGCTCCTCTGCTAATCCAGCAGTATTAAGGAGTCAGAGCAAAGATTGGTTGTCTCGACATCAGGATAATGTGTCAGAGTGGAGCGACATGTCTTACCCGCGGACTGATGTTTCAGTGGGTTAGCACTATAAGAATTCAACTAGGGGTGTTGCAATTAGTCACTAGAAAACCGACACAATCGACATGATATCATCGACATACAACTTGTTCTAGTCATGATATGGCTGAAAAATTGCTCCCTTTGCCTTGTGTTGATATAAACATGCATTGCTAAACACATTGAACAAATGAACATATAATGGAAACCATGATGTGGATAAAGCCTCCTATGAACAAAAAGGGGATTAATGTGGAGTTCCTTACCTGACAAAAGCCGTTTAACTTTTAGAGGGGGTGTTTCTGTTTAATTCTAATTGCTAAATTATATTGTAGGATGGAAATAATTGACCTGAAAAAAATGCATGCACAAATTAAATTATCTGGCACTGCAGTTTTCAATGAGATATTTTGGTAAAATTTGAAGAAAAAAAAATACCGATTTTTCACACACCCCCTCCAAAAAAATATATATTTGAACCTCATTACCCTTTCTTCTTCTTCCAATAAAATTCATCCCTCACTGATCCTGAGTATTATCGAATTTGTCGACTGTGTGGGAACAAATATAAGTGGGAGGGCTTTTGAATATTTGAGATAATATTTAAAAAAAAAAAAGTTTCATTTTAACCTCAAGACATCACTTTATACTGATCCACAGGTAATAATTGATTTGGAGAATATCGAAGTCCATTAAAATAAATCATTTAAATGAATGTACTGGTAGTAGTAGTACACATAGATAATTTAAATTCCCCCTACAGGTGATTTCTACAATCAACAAACGTGTATACTTGATCATCTGTGAATTGTTAGGTATGTCATAGGGAAAGTATTAAAAACCATAACATGGCTTTTATGGAGTGTGTTTACGTGGCAAAATATGGCTTCACCTAGCATAGAAAATACAACTTGAAAAGCAAGTAAGTCCATTTAAATGTTTCATTTAGAAAAACACATTTGTAAATAACTTATATCTTAGTAGGGAATTTTGTACTATTGTGTCAACAATATGAACACAAGGCCCGTCAGTGATTGTGCAGTGCGAGATCTATGTAATTACCTAATACAATCGAGGGGTATCGTGGTCGTTGGTAGTTAGATTCATAACTGCCTATGTAATAAATGCCTATTGTTGTGAGTTCAAATCCCGCTCATGGCGAGGTGTACTCGATATAATTATGTGATATTAAAGTTTGTCAGTGACTTACGACATGTCAGTGGTTTTCTTCGGGTACTCCGGTTGCCTCCACCAATAAAACTGACCGCCCACGATATAGCTGAAATATTGTTGAAAGTGGCGTTAAACACCATAACCCTACCCTACCCAAATACAACCGAGGGGCCGTTATGATCGTGATCGTATGGTAGTTAGATTTACAACTACATATATAATCAGTGTATATTGCCACTAACAATGCGAGTTCGAAACCTCTCATGCGACGCGTGTACTCGATACAACCTTATGTGATATTAAAGTTTGTCTGTGACTTACGACAGGTCGGTGGTTTTCTTTGGATACTCCGGTTGCCTCCACCAATAAAACTGACCGGCCACGATATAGCTGAAATATTGTTGAAAGTGGCGTTAAACACCATTACCCCAACCTCTATTATTGTAACATATGCTAAGGAGAAGATTTCATATATGTAAATATGACTTTATCTGTGTCTCATCTTATTTGTATAATATCTGTTTATAAAATTAAACTAAACTCAACAGACATATAACTAAGAAATTGATTAGGGTAGCAAAATTTACCATATGTTACAACAACAACAAATACTGTATTTGTTCAATTATTTTCCTACAAACCAGTGCATTGTACAGTAGCTTCACCAATAATTTGCATTGCACAATGTGTGTAATTATGTGGTATGCATATGCAATGATTAAACCCATCCAAATCGAAATAGTTACGCTATCCTCATAAACTCGTTTTGGTGTATGGTTACAATCGGTTTGAATTCAAAAAGTTTATCAGTGACTTGCGGCAAGTAGGTGGTTTTCTCTGAGTACTCCGGTAAAATTGACCGCCACGATATACCTGAAATTTTATTGAAAGTGGCGTTTAACACCATAACCCTAACCATATCGCCCCTAATACACATGAAAAAGAGGACAATCATTTGTGGGGGTGCAGTAATTTTTAATAAGTACCCTTACCCCAAATATGGAATACAGATAATCTGATCAAATATATTTTGAAAGGAATATTTTTACCCCAGGTTTGTGTACAACACATAACAAGTATTTTTGTTATAGCATCAAATATTTCATGTAGATTTCTTTGTAAAATAAAATGCAATATTTTCCGATATTTTTACTAGTCTTCCTTTATAAATATACATAAAAAGTAGAGCAATTCCGAATGAGTTAAAAATATTGCATCTTGACCGATATTGCATTCCATTCTTTCTCCTTTAAGTTTGGTACGCACTTAAAGAGGTTCCGAGTAAAACTATATTTGCATGCAAGCGGACGAGAGATAAACAATATGGCGGAATTATGTTGAATACATTTTGCAAAGAAATATGGTTGAATGTAATTGTCACAGACTGAAATATTTGGTTCTATATTATAAAAGGGTGATTGCACTAATATTGTCCCTCGCAGTACATCATATTGCACTCGCAAGCTCGTGGAATATGATATACTGCCCGGGACAATATTTCTCAATATTAGTGCAATAACCCTATACAACAAATGTATTATAAACCCTAACCAGTTTAGCTCAAGGAGATGAATAATTGGTGAAATAATTTCCTGGTTGCTGCATGAAATTTCCATATAAATGCTTTAAATATAATTTTGCAAATGCAAGCACAATCTAGACGAGATGTGTTTCAAGCGTATTTAAGTAATTTTCCAACCAATTTACACGAAGTGAAACAATTGTTTGTAATTGTTTAAAAGAATACTCGTAGGTGTGATGTACTAGTCTGTAATTCTCAGAGATTCTATATCGATTTGGATTTTCTTGTCTTTGTAAGTAATTGAAAGGTTTAGAAGGAAACTAATGAAAGAAACCATCTAAGATCTTGATGGCCGTCTTTCGAGGAGATAATCATAGTGCATGTTTAACAGGCTCTGTGTCTGACGATGCTACATTTTATAGCATGTATAGAAGTTATAATCCCAACGTATTTTCGCGTTTTCATTTCTTGCAGACATAGAAATACCCTTTGTAGGTAAAAGCTCACTAGAGCTTGTGTTGTATTTGTTGTTTTGATTTGATTTAATGATTTATTGTGTTTAACGCCACTTTCAGCAATATTTCAGCTATATCATGGCGACCAGTTTTAATTGTGGAAGAAGCCGGAGTCCCTGGAGATAACCCCCGACCATGGGCAAACAACTGGTAAACTTTATCACTTGCGATACGTGCTAGTCGAGTGCACCTATTTTTGTAATTTACAAAGCCGGGCGCGAACCCACGCCATATTGATGATAGGCTTGTATGAGTTGTTAGGTAATCCAACTACCTAACTTATTGAGCCACCCGGACCCCTTGTTGTTTTGACTTTCAATAAAACTTATCTTATACATGTATCTGTAATATTTTTTACTGTACTAAGAAGTGGTACAAGTAGTACATATTTTTGTTTTTAATTAAAACCCCCCAAATCCCCCCCCTTTGTCCCCTTATTTGGATTGAATTTCCATCCATAGACGTGTTACTTTTTATGTAGGGAATGTAATATTCCCATGGGGACCAACACAGCCTCAATTCAACGTTTCAACATTGTAAGAACGTTAAAAACACCGGGACGTTGTTTCAAGGCTGATATAGCTGTATTCCTACTGAGAATCGTATGTTTAATGACCCAACTGCTAATGAAGGGCACCGTTGACTGAATGGTAAAGTCGTTATCTTCTGTCCACAACCTTAACACCATTGACGTGGATTCCAGTTCCGATCCACACCTCAAGTATAACGGTTTCTTAATACCATCCCTTGTCCGGGATTTCAACAGTCCATTATTTATAGCTGTCAACATTTGCTCTACCATTAAGTCATTTAGTCACCATATCTGTGTTTGAAAAAATTGCCTAAATTTACGACAAACAATGAAAATTAATCTTCTGAAATTGTAGTGATATAGAAATAGGAGGTTATGGTGTTTAAATGCCACTTTCAACAATATTGGAATTATACCGTGGCGGTCAGTTTTATTGATGGAAGAAACCGGAGTACGCGGAGAAAACTTTATCGCATAATGTTGTATCGAGTACACCTCGTCATTGGCGGGATATAGAAATAAGACCTAGTGGCACGCCTCAGAAAATTTAATTGTTAAATATTTTAACAATAGAGAGACATTGACGTATTGTTGAAGACGAATAAACATGCACAAGTTAGTCTCTGCAGACATGACATGATAAACTGGATAGGCGGGGTGTTTGGAGAATTGCTTCCAATTATTTAATATGCATTTCTAGATAGAGGAAAGGGAAACTACAACAGACAAATAGAAATGAGAAAACACACACCCTCCGTTTACATTTTTAAAGCATGATACATAATTTATTTTTCTATGCATTATTGTTCAAAGGTATTGTATTATTTACGGAAAATGGGATAAAAAGCCTAATGGCCAAGTGATTATGATATAAATTCGCTCTATTACCGTCTTGAATGAAAGGCCGTATAAATAATCCATCGCCAACCGGGACAATGTATATTGTCTCGTGTTCAATGGATGAAAATCTATCTTCATACAAAGTGTAACAGAATGATATATTTTCTACACGAAAAATGCTCTATCCCAGATTTGACCCAATGCTCTACCAACTGAAGCCGCACCTGTGGTGTTATGCTTAGCGTGTGGTAGATCGTGGGGTCGAGTTGCGATCGGATCAAACCAAAGACTATTAAATTGGTAGTCGTTGCTTCTCCGCTAAGCACGCAGCATTGAGAAGAAAGAGCAAATGTTGGTTGGCTCGGAATCAGAATAATGTGTCCGAGTGGGACGACATGTCTATCCTCTGTTGTTTCAGTGATTTAACACTATAAAAATCCAACTAAGCATGTTGGTCTAATACAAAGCGGACCACATCATCATCTCATGGAAAATTAACTTGTTCTAGCCATGATTTAGCTGAAAAATTGCCGAGTTGACGTTAAGCAACACTCACTCACTCACTCACTCACTCACTCACTCAATTACAGAAGGTTGTTTAGAGACTAAAGTGCGTTATGGCAGAATGTGTAAGAAAGGTCTATGACAATGTCAAAAATAATATACACCTTGGCTGAGGTTCGGCCCCTAGATTGCGAGGCCCTAGGCTGTAGCCTGCCAAGCCTATAGGTAATTCCGGCACTGATCATTGCATATGCATACTACAGAATAACACACATTGCTCAATGTAAATTATTGGTTAATCCACTGTACAATACACTGGATTGTAGGAAAATAATTGAACATATGGTGATTTTTTCTATCTATTTCATTTAGTAGTTGAATGTCTGTTGATTTTAGTTTGTAAACCCATATTTTATTTGCTTAAATTATGCAAACAGGATGAGACACAGTTAAAGTCATATTTATGAAGTATTCTCCTAGGAATATGTTACAATAATATATGAAGCATGATAATACATTAGCTTACTTATACAATTATTTAGATAGATAAAAAAGTAAGAATAAAAATATGAAAGACTATGGTGATTATGGTTTCCATCAACTTCGACGGGCCGTCGTGTTCGTATGGTAATTGGATTTATAACTACATATGCAATCAGTGCCTTTTACCACTAACGTTTCGAGTTCGAATCCCGCTCATGTGTACTCGATACAACATGTAATAAAGTTTGTCAGTGATTTGCTCCAGGTTGGTGGTTTACTCCGGGTAGTCCGGTTTCATCCACCAATAAAACTGACCGCCACGAAATATTGTTGAAAGTGACGTTAAATACCATAATCCTAACTCTAGCCCTATGTCATCAATTCTGTTTTTTTTCTCTCACTTTTTGCTTTTGTTTCTATCCAAATACAAGAGCAAAATGCCTCTTGACTTCTTCTCGTGGTCCTTTTCCGTCTGTCGATCGAAATAAGAAAAAGAAGAAAGAAATAAAGAAAAAAAAAATACCGGAAATTATTATTTCTTGTTTTAACTAAATCAATTTAACGACAATATTACACAATGATTCAATAAATCTTGTGCAAAGTGTGACATTTCTATTCATATGAAAGCCATGAGTAGATCGATCCCAATTACCCACAATCAATGCTTGAATACAAGGAATTGTCATGGCGAAAGAAAACTGGCATCCTCTATGTAACAAAATCAATATTTAAATATAGAGCTGTTGAGCCCAGTGTATGAATTATTATAATATCCAACAGATTTCTTCAGCACTAAGGGTCACTCACTCGAAACTATACTATTAGTTTACTCGGAGGATTTAAAATCTGATGCACAATGCCAGGTAAATATTAAATTCGTTTTTTCATATTTTGTGTTGTCATTCTGCAAATTACAACGGGGAAATACACATTGAAATTGACAATTATTTGCGACCATATGGTACATTATGAGATAAAATGTGGCCATGAAGTTTATTATAGAATGTATGACTAAACTCCAACATATTGATGCCAAATTATTATCTAGTTATCAGGAGCAATCGAGTAAATTATTATTTGCAGATAGTAATCAAATTGTTCATTCGTTTTAATTGAAAATATAAATTGACTGTAATGGATGACAATGTAATAAAGTAGTAATGAACAATCATGTACATTTCCCTCCTAATGTCCACCGGAATTACGCTCGTCTTGCTTAATTAAATATGCTTAGTTTGTTTTCATTTTGCTGACAATCACAGTTCTGACAATTGTTTAAAGATCGTTTCATTTTTAGATAGATATATGTATTAGATTGCGTGTTTGTTTGATAGTGTTTAACGCCACTTTCAACAATATTTCAGTTATATCGTTGCGGTCAGTTTTATTGGTGGAGGAAACCGGTGGAACCGGGGGAAACCACCGACCTGTCGCAAGTCACTGCCAAACTTTATCACATTATGTTGTACACTTCGCCCTGATCGAGATTCGAACCCACAACATTAGTGGTGATAGGCACTGGTTGCATAGGTAGTAAATCCAACTACCATACGATCACGGCCACGACGGCCCCCGGAATTACGCTCGTCTGGCTTATATTAGATATGTTTAGTTTGTTTTCATTTTACTGACAATCACTAGTGCTGTCAGTGGTTTTAAGATCTATTCATTTTTTTAGATAGATATTAACAGGGACAATACAGATATCAATCATATAGGATTGTATTTTTCGCTTACACGTCGAGCGCATATTCAAATTTGAGACAATATTTGACATCCCGACTTTTATAAGGATATATTCAAATATCATAGTATATTATGTTATAATTTAAAAGATGCTCTTCCGATATTGTTTTTCATTTAAAGCTCTAACACGAAGGGAGGATAAGATGGGCTAGTCTCACTTTTTACGTCCGTCGTCTAAATTTTTCATATTTCAATCTTCTCTCTTAAATCACTTGTTCCATTGGAACTGCGGCCGTCATGGCCGTGATCGTATGGTAGATGGATTTACAACTATCTATGCAGTCAGTGCATATCACCACTGATGTTGTGAGTTCGAATCTCGATCAGGGCGAGGTGTACAACACTATGTGATAAAGTTTGCCAGTTACTTACGGCAGGTCGGTGGTTTTCTCCGGGTCCTCCAGTTTCCTCCACCAATACAACTGACCGCCATGCATGATATAACTAAAATATTGTTGAAAGTGCCGTTAAACACCACCAAACAAACAATAAATCCATTGGAACCAAAGTGGGAAAAATGATTTGTTGTAGACTTGGCTACGTGCTTATTCTGTATCCGGCTTTATGTTTTCAGTTGAAAGGACAGAGTAACATTGATTTATCCGAAATGATTCGTTTTGAATATAACGTCATGTATATCATAACTGAAATACTGCTCGCTTGCTGGACTTTTATCTATGATTCTAACATGACCTTCTTCTTTCGCTTTGTTAACAAACGAGCGAGTTATCCATTCGGTATAATCTCATTAGCACAGTCGCCGGTGAATGTGACTGACTTTTCCATTGGCAGCATAATTTGTGTGCGACATTTTCCGCAAGTGTAAATAAAAATTACCGTGTTCCAATCAAAGTATACTAACGTATTTGTACTCTTAGACATAGCAGAATCGAAATAAATCATGGAAGCCAGAATGTGTTTTGAGTTTTATCATGGATTGGCAGATATTAGCATATTGTATTCCTCGCTTCTGGGTCGGGATAAAATACTAATATCCGCCAATCCGTGTTAAAACTCCCAACACATTCTGGCTTCCATGATTTATTTCTTAATTAAACAATCGTTTTGAATATAGCACGTGTATGGTCTATAAAAAATGCTACATTTGTTATACCATTAAACACATGATGTGAATCAGTCCATAGCAAACGGAAAACCTGTTGATTCATTACTTTGTGTTAATGATCGAATTTCTCCATAACTTCGTAAGTACTATTTATACCACGAGTTTCCGAGTTAAACGGTTGAACAATCGAACGCGAAGCGTGAGATTGCATTTGTTTAACTAGGAAACCCGTGGTATTAATGATTTGTAACATGAAGCCATGAACTATGACATCTAGGTCGTTCATTATTACACGGCTCTCCGAGAGTAGTAAAACCACACCCAAGATTTAAAGTGTGCAATTTCTCGTATCTGCGTGTATTATTTCATAGATTTTATTTAGCTGTTGCTTACATATTCTGGTATATAAACCATAAGAAAAAATCAAAGGAAAATAATGCATTCATGTTACAATAATAATTGAAGCATTGGTTTCTGGGACATAACCTTGTATAGTCAGTGACACCTTGCAATATATCAATTACATATAAATTCTAAATATTTCAGTAAAATTTGAACCATCGAAAAATTATGTAAGGTTCCGTGAAATTTCTAAAATTGAAAGTATAGAAATACGAACACTGTACTTTGTATCATTAAGTAATGCATTCGTTACGTTTTCGGGACATGGTCTGCCGGAAAGAATTTCCCAAACATATTGAACGAAGGCTATTGCTACCTAACAGTGATCGCTGCTTATTCGTAAATTGAGATATACATAAACCATTGCTTAAAGTGGCCGGGCCGTCGTGGCCGTGATCGTATAGTAGTTAGATTTACAACTGCCTATGCAATCGGTACCTATTACCACTGATGTTGTGGGTTAGAATCCCGCTGAGGACGAGATGTAAAACATTTTGTGAGTTAGTTTCTCAGTGACTTGCGACAGGTTGGTGGTTTTTTCCGGATACTCCGGTTTCCTCCATCTATAAAACTGACCGCCACGATATAAATGAAATTTTGTTGAAAGTGGCGTTTAACACCATAAAATAAAAACAAGCCAATCTTTAAAGTTGCGTTTAACCTCTATCATTTGATTTTTTTTCAGAGCAAGAAACAATGACAACAAAGGTAATAGATTGTTTATATGGCGCCATGACGGCAGTGACCCGGAAGAAGAAGGTTACGGAAGACATGTACGAGACGCCATTAAAACGATGTCTCAGCACATTTGATCTCACACTATTAGGGATTGGTCATATGATAGGCGCTGGAATCTATGTCTTGACCGGAACCGTAGTAAAAGAGTTAGCAGGACCATCTGCCGTTCTCTCTTACCTTTTCGCTGGGTTTGTAGCTCTATTAGCCGCTCTATGTTATGCAGAGTTTGGAGCAAAAGTGCCAAAAGCCGGTTCAGCGTATTCATATATATACGTAACGATTGGGGAGCTTATGGGCTTCATCATCGGCTGGAATATTATCTTGGAACATTTACTGGGGGCTTCATCTGTTGCTCGAGCATGGAGTGGTGCCATTGATTCTTTATTTGACGGAGCAATAAGAAACGGGACTATAGAGTATATCGGACACTTAGGAAAGGATTCGAAGTGGATCTCCGATTATCCCGATTTTATAGCTTTTGGGATATCAATTATTATATTTATTGTTATTGCAACTGGGACCAAATTCACAATGAACTTTAATAGCGTTTTTACGTTAATAAATATAATTGTCATTATATTTTTGATATGTGCAGGATTTTACTATGCGAATCTTGCAAATTGGACTGACCCCAAAAAGGGTGGGTTTTTCCCAAATGGATTTGGTGGAACGTTAAGTGGTGCTGCTACATGCTTTTTCGCCTATATTGGCTTTGAGGGTATTGCAGTGGCCGGAGAAGAAGCTAGGAAACCAGAGAAATCCATTCCATTCGGAACAGTTATGGCTTTATCCATTGTATCGTTGATGTACATTTTAGTAACAATTTCATTAACACTTATGGTACCGTATGATGAAGTGTCAACTACAGCTGCTTTTCCGATGGCATTTGCAACGCGTGGTGCACACTGGATAAAAGTAATTGTGGCCATCGGAACACTTTTTGGAATAACAACCTCATTGCTTGGATCAGCATTTTCCGTATCAAGAGCTGTATACGCTATGGCGTCTGACGGTATTTTATTTTCATTTTTAGGATACGTTCATCCTCGGACAAAAACTCCGATAATAGGAATTGCAGTTTTTGGACTTTTGTCAGCATTCATGTCTCTCTTGTTTGAAATACAAACTTTAGTAGAATTCATGTCTATCGGAACTCTTCTAGCTTATACGATAGTTGCAGCTGCTGTCATAATCGTTCGTTATCAATCCGTAGCAGACTGTCAGTTTAAGCTAAAAGCGGAAGAGGGAGTAGATGAAGCTACTTCCGGTACAACAGAAGAAAGTGCCATAATCAAGAAATCAAAAAGTCATGACGATTTCGGAAAATTGAAAGAAAAACTCCGAGACCTTCCTATTTTGAAGTCCGTTCCAGCGGGTAGAGCAGCGCTTTATGCCACTTACACAATGATTGTTTTTATAGTCTGTTTCTGTTTAATCCTGATAATTGGATTTAGTCATCTCAGAGACGGTGCATGGTGGGCAATCATATTGGCGATCTTCTTCTCTTCTGGGATGGTGTTCTGCTACCTCATTATGATCGCTCATGAGAAAAATGATGCATTTTTAACATTTCAGGTAAGAACATAAAATAAAAGCATATCCAATAATCAAATACATTGCTTTCCCTTTCCTCTACCTACTACTTCACTCAGTGCCTCTCACTACTAAATTGTTGTGTTCGAACCCCGTTATGGCGAGGTGTACTCGATACAGCATTAAGTGATAAAGTTAGTCAGTGACTTGTGACCAGTCAATGGTTTTCTCCGGTTACTCCGGTTTCCTCCACTAATAAAACTGACCGCAACGATATAACTCAAATATTGTTGAAAGTGGCGTTAAACACCATGACCCTATCTACTGAATAAAAATATGAACAGCTACTATTAATATAATATAAATCTCTCTTGCTTGGCATATTTTAAAGAGTTTGTTATTTGATTCCATGCGTTCCCTATAGACAGTAACTTCCATCAGATTGCATAGAGTTCCCTGTGGATAGCAACTGCTATTAAATAGCATGGTGTTCCCCACCACAGACATCAACTGTTATTAGATTGCATTGTGTTCCCCATGGACGGTAACTGTTATGATAAGTTCATGTTGCTATATCAAGTTTTACATTAAGGCTATGTTTCCAGAAACCATGGTTACTAATTATTATTTTTACTACGCAGACTCATAATCACATATAATTCAACTTCCAGAGATCTAATCAAAATTTTATTAACTATTAAATGTTTATTATTACCTTGGGACTATTATTTAAGACCATGTTCATTGTATAACTCCTATTAACTTATTGTTTTTACGGTTCAAGGTAACGACTAATATGTTTCAATGTACACACAAGTATGTCCTGGTTGCTCTGTAAGGTTTTTCTGGTGTTCTCTGTGATCTCCAAAGAAATATCAGTAGCTATGGCTCATGGAATTTTTCATTGAAAGTAATGGTTGCAATTGTTCATAGTGTTCCACTAATGAAATTAACGGCTAATATGGTTCAAGGTGTTCTTCAAAGAAAATATCTGTCACTTTGGTAAATGGTGCTCCTCATAGAAAGTAACGGCTGCTATGATTCATGGTGTTCCTCATAGAAAGTCACTGCTATGGTTCAAGTTGTTCGTCATAGAAAGTCACGGCTGCTATGGTTCATGTTGTTCCTCATAGAAAGTCACGGCTGCTATGGTTCATGTTGTTCGTCATAGAAAGTCACGACTGCTATGGTTCATGTTGTTCCTCATAGAAAGTCACGGCTGCTATGGTTCATGTTATTTGCCATAGAAAGTCACGGCTGCTATGGTTCATGTTGCTCCCCATAGAAAGTCACGGCTGCTATGGTTCATGTTGTTCCTCATTGAAAGTCACGACTGCTATGGTTCATGTTGTTTGCCATAGAAAGTCACGGCTGCTATGGTTCATGTTGTTACTCATAGAAAGTAACGGCTGTTATGGTTCATGTTGTTCCCCATAGAAAGTAACGGTTGTTATGGTTCATAGTGTTCCCTAGCGAAAGTCACGGCTACTATGGTTCATGATGTCTCCCACAAAAAGTTGTTCCCCCAAAAAAGTAACGGTTGTTATAGTTCATAGTGTTCCCCAAAGAAAGTCAATGCTACTCTGATTCAGGGTTTTCCCCTACTAAAGGCATGGCTACTCTGGTTCATGGTATTCCCCTACTAAAGGCACGGCTACTTTGGTTCATGGTATTCCCCTACTAAAGGCACGGCTACTTTGGTTCAGGGTATTCCCCTACAAAAGGCACGGCTACCTTGGTTCAGGGTATTCCCCTACTAAAGGCACGGCTACTTTGGTTCATGGTATTCCCCTACTAAAGGCACGGCTACTTTGGTTCATGGTATTCCCCTACTAAAGGCACGGCTACTTTGGTTCATGGTATTTCCCTACTAAAGGCACGGTTACTTTGGTTCAGGGTATTCCCCTACTAAAGGCATGGCTACTTTGGTTCAGGGTATTCCCCTATTAAAGGTACGGCTACTTTGGTTCATGGTATTCCCCTACTAAAGGCACGGCTAATTTGGTTCATGGTGTTCCCCTACTAAAGGCATGGCTACTTTGGTTCATGGTATTCCCCTACTAAAGGCATGGCTACTTTGGTTCATGTATTCCCCTACTAAAGGCATGGCTACTTTGGTTCAGGGTATTCCCCTACTAAAGGCACGGCTACTTTGGTTCATGGTATTCCCGTACTAAAGGCACGGCTACTCTGGTTCAGTGTATTCCCCTACTAAAGGCACGGCTACTTTGGTTCAGGGTATTACCCTACTAAAGGCACGGCTACTTTGGTTCAGGGTATTCCCCTACTAAAGGCATGGCTGCTTTGGTTCATGGTATTCCCCTACTAAAGGCATGGCTACTTTGGTTCATGGTATTCCCTATAGAAAGTAACAGCTACAATGGTTTACGGTGTTCTCCATAGAAAATAACGGCTACTGTGGTTCATGGTGTCCCTCAACTAAATAATATATTATCATTGTTTATTATTTAAAAATGGTATAACATTTATGTATTTCCTACAAACATGATTATGATTCATGTATAATATTCCCCAACAAGCTTATAATATAACAGATATATCATGATTACAAATCGCTGACATAAAATCATTATTGATATCTCCCCCACTACACGTAATTATATCAATTATACCTTGAAATAATCAATTGATTTCTTTATTGGCCCTTGAAGTCGTAGTAACAGATAAGTTGTATTATCTTGCATGTGTTCTGTTAAAAACATATTTGATCTGATTTACCAATTTAACTCCACCACATTTTTGTGCCTGTCCTTAAAGCCAGGACTTAGATTCACAGTGCCATATCTCATGGTCCTTTTTGTGCTTAATGTTGCGAGGTGAGAAGTGGTCGTTCGTTTTGTTGACATTGGTGGAATTCATTTACCATCACTGTTTAAACTTTCTTTTCATAATTGAATTGTTTTATAGTAAGATTGTCTTGGGCAGATCAATATCTAATTATTGCTGTATAGGAGCAACATAAAATACCTCTATATATAGCCAAACACTATCCTGATATGAGGTTGATAACATCCAATGCTAAATGGACATGGATGGTTTAGATCGTCGATTTCTGACATGCCATACACCCACCTTAAGATTTTGATTGAATGATTGATTGATTTTTGGTGTTTAACGCCACATTCAGCAATATTTCAGCTATATCATGGCGACCAGTTTTAGTGGTGGAAGAAGCCGGAGTACCCAGCGAGAACCACCGATCATGGACAAGCAACCGGTAAACTTTATCACTTGCGGCTGCGAGTCGAGTGCTCCCTTTTTGTAATTTACAAAGCCGGGCGCGAACCCACGCCATATTGATGATAGGCTTGTATGAGTTGTTAGGTAATCCAACTACCTAACTCAATGAGCCACCCCGTCCCTATACAAATTTTGAGTTTGCTACTACTCTGCATACCTTCCTCCTCAATAAGTTTGGTAGTAACGGTATCTAGCTAGAAAATAGCTAATTATGACCATAATAAATACCAGTAATCCTATCCACATTAACCTTAATCGAAATGTAGATGTTATCGCCTTACAAAAATGTCCGCTTTATACAGGTATTCATATCATTATTTGTATTACAAGCACTTGGGTAACTATTATACAGAAATGACATCTATATATATATAGTATTCATTATCAAATTAACTGCAAATGGTCAAATAAGTAGCCATTTTGTAGTAATGACCACTATATTTAGAATCCATTATCAAATTATCTGCAAAATGTAGAACAGATAAACGTTGCACAGAAATGACCGCTATATATAATTATGTACAAAAACCTTGTATTCAGATTTGACAGTTTGAAAATTATCATTTCTAGAGAATTAGCATCAACTTATATTACAGCGAAACATGTATAAAATTTAGAGTTTAGATACCGAGAGAAAATTTAGGATTCCGGTATTTTCTGAGTACGGTTAAGATAGACTTCACTGTATACTATATATTAAGGTAAATACGCATAACCAGTACTTATGTAAGACCGTGTCTTATGTTAAAGTGTCCCCCGGACAATATTTTATAGAGATTGCGATATGAAATAGTGTCCGGTGCTATGCACTTGTGTCCTAGTATAGGGTTAGGGTTAAGGTAAGGGTTAGGCTTAGGGTTAGGGTAAGACATAATAGTGTCCTATGTTAAAGTGTCTCCCCGGACAATATTTTATAAAAAGAGATTGCGATATGAAATAGTGTCTGCTGGACACTATAACATATGTAAAAGTGTCCGGCGGACACTTTGAACTAGAGGACACAATTAAATGCTACACTTACGCTTAATCACTAATTGCCTTAGTAATTACACGTATTTGCTAAAATAGTTGAGGAATTACACGTAATTACTAGCACAAATATTGAAGTTTGTACGTTTACTAACTGACTCATCATTACATTTAACCACCTGGACCTGAGGACTGGGTTGCTCAAAACGTTGGTTAGTGTTATCTACTGGTTAAATCTAGTTATCCAATGGATAAATTTAACCACCGGTTAATTTTTATTGCTCAAATTTTATCCACTGGATAAAATGCCTTATCCGGTGGATAAAGTTAACCCCTCAAATTTGGCCGGATAAATATTTAACCATAGGTTAAATATGGCAAGACGACAGCAAAAAGAAAGAGTGTATCGACATATTGAGTTGGATTTCGATGATAGAGAATTCCGGATAGATTTAGATTATAGACACACAGGGCCCGGGTGGCTCCATGAGTTAGGTAGTTGGAATACGTATCAACTCATACAAGCCTGTCGCCAATACAGCGCGAGTTCACGCCCGGCTTCGTAAATTACAAAAAAGGATGCACTTGACTCGCAGCCGCAAGTAATAAAGTTTACCAGTTACTTGCTCGTGGTCGGTGGTTCTCTCCGGGGCTTCTTCCACCACTAAAACTGGTCGCCATGATATAACTGAAATATTGTTGAAAATGGCGTTAAACATCAAAAATCAAATCAAATCAATCTATAGAGCCACAATTGTGCAGACCAACTCTTGGGTCTCATGCCATACCAGTAGACATACAATTAAAGCTTGCCCTGAGATATTACCTTGCACCAGGGAGTCCGATGAGAGTAATCGGTGATACAATGGGATATCATATTTCAAGTGTCTCGGGAGCAGTAAGAGATGTCTTTAATGCTCTGTGTGATATATCTGGACAATATATCACATGGCCCTCTACAGATTTTCAGAGAAACAATCTTAAAACAGGGTTTTATGACATAGTCCATTTTCCTGGCATTGTAGGGGCAATTGACTGCACACATGATAGAAATACAGGCACCACCCTTAGACTACGAATACGCCTTTGTTAATAGGAAGGGGTGCTATTCTAAAAATGTACAGGGTGTGTTTGATCACACAGGTAATTTGTAATCTTAAGTTATTTAACCCCCTTTTCCGTTCGATACCCATTCCATGAAATATATAGGTCTTCATATATAAATAACAGGAATGTTAACGTATAAGATAACTGGCAACCAACTCCATTTTTTGTGTTCCTGTGGTTTAAATAATGTGATGTTATTTTAGGATTCCACTTTTATTGGAAAATACATTGTAAATTGGATTTTAAAACAAATTAAAGTGTAAATCACAAGAAAATAAAAACTAGCCGAAACAAGATTATGATTAGAAATTGCCACGCCTTCTGGTTAAAAAATCATCAAAATCCGTTTAAAAACGCCTTCAATTTTTTTTCTTTGAAACCATGTACCCTATATAGACGGACCGACAGTAATAAATATCTTAAAATAATAGTTCTTGTTATCTATGCACTTTTTTTATTGGTCTAAATATAATGCTAAGAAATGGCAAGCCGCAGCTACATATAGACTTCAAAAACCAATAAAGTGGGATCAACAAATATCCTTAAAGTAGTGAATCTGTATCCCGTATTTGCAAATTTTGAACGAGTGTATATAGTTGGCTAGAAAGGGATGCAACATGCATTCATTATTTTGTTTTATAAAAGTACCTGTGTTTTTTGAATAATGAAGAATGAAAATTGATGGTATATCCAGGACTGACATATTAATATCTTGGAAAGTACAGAGAAAATATAAAAAGACTATCCCTTTCAGGGGCGGAAAAAATTTTTTTTTTTGCGTAAAATCGTGATTTTTGACACGAAATACCCCAAAAAATTTTGCGATTTCTTTAAGTGCGCCCCCTAACTTGAAATCCTGGATCCGCCCCTGCCTTTCCTATTCTGATATGTCTTTAGTGAATCGGTGTGAAGTTCTATGATTTTTTGTGTCACTTCACTTGGCGTTGGCAAAGCTGGACCTTCTACTGTCTGATTGAGGCTCATACTATTTACTTCAGCCTCCAACTTGGCCGTAGAACATACTTTTCCCCACTTTTCCTTGATTTCTCTACCGATCTTTTGTTTTGTCCACCCGCCCTTGCATGCACAGAGTCTGTGATATCTTTCCACACTTTTGCCTTCTCTGCATTTGTTATAACATTCGTTTGTTTTGACCTAATTATGGTTATGTTTTCTCCATAAGCTCACATAAGCAAACCAAGTCAGCCTTGGAGAAATTTTCACCTCTCCGTCTTTTTTATTTTTGTTGAGCAAACGATTTCTGACATTGTTTTACAAAGAATACTATGGAATTATGGGATACTATCCACTGGTTCAGCTACTTAACCACTGGTTAGTTAAACACAGCACTATCCAATGGTTGAGCAACGTAAAATTGTCCACCGGATACGGTACCACTGGTTAGCAATTTTATCCATTGGTTAGCCTAACCAATGGATAAAATTAACCAGTGTTTTGAACAACCCAGTCCGACATAGAAACAATATAGGGATATAATTTATTTTACTGTCGTTTTTTAATCTGGTATTTAATATTGTATACATGTACTTCTTAAGAGGAACTTGTATTCGTCAAAATTTCGCTAAAGGCTAAATTCCAGATAACACCAATAAACAACGATGTGATGTATTACTCAGTTATCTTATAAATGTGAAAATATCAGATAATTTGTGACAATTTTTGTTCTTGAAATACTTTTGTACAAACTCTCACAAGAATCAAGTAGGCATCGTGGCCGTGTTCGTTTTGGTAGTTGGATTTACAACTACCTATGCAATCAATGCCCATCACCGTTAATGTTGTGAGTTCGAATCTCGATCAGGGCGAAGTGTACTCGGTGCAACATTATGTGATAAAGTTTGTCAGTGACTTGCGACAGGTCGATGGCTTTCTCCGTGTACTCCAGTTTCCTCCACCAATAAAACTGACCGCAACGATATAACTGAAATATTGTTGAAAGTGGAGTTAAACGCCATAACCCAAAACCCTATTTAATGATCCACAAGTCTGATTAGTACATTGTATTTATATAGTACTCAGGGTTCTAGTATTAATTACCGCCGGACTACCCATTTTGTGTTACGAAATGCCATCTAGCGGAAGAAATTTTGTTAAAAACAATAACCATAACCATAACAAGAACGAAATGATGAAATAAAAAGTAAAAGAAAACTGTAAGAATGAACTCCTCATTTTAACCATGTTATATGTATGTGTAATGATTCGTTCCTACATTAGATTTATATCTTTTATGAAGTCTTCGTGGGAGAGAACAACTTCTTACCATTTTCATTAATTTGACTAATGGCTTCATTCAAAATAAATGTTAACAAAATGTCAACGTTGTAAATTTGGTTGAAGTTGCGCTATTTGTCTTAGACTTAAGGTTATAGTGTTTCTTGGAGAGCTTTCAAGGAATGTAGGAATCAATGCAATAAAAAACAAATTTACGAGACCAGAATGGCTTATACCACATTACCGTGTATAGTCCATACCTTAATCAAGAGAGAAATATATGCATGGTTAGAACTAAGATTCAGGAGTCGTCATGGTAGTAATCGTATGGTATTTGGATATACAACTACCTATGCAATCAGTGCCTATCACCACTAACGTTGTGACTTCGAATCACGTTCATGGCGGTGTATACTGGATACAACATTATGTGATAAAGTTTGTCAGTGACTTGCGGCAAGTTGGTGGTTTTCTCCGGGAATTCCGGTTTCCTCCACCAATAAAACTGACCGCCACGATATAGCTGAAAGATTGTTGAAAGTGGCGTTAAGCACACCAACACTAACTCTTTAATCAAAAGAGAAATATTTATATGCATGGTTAAAACTTAAGCTTTTAAATATTGGACCGATTCAATGCAGTTTTGTTGACACTCAAATCACGCCAAATCTATCTCATTCTGAGCGATCCCCCGCAATTCCAAACTAACAATGTTATAAATAATTAAATGTACGTGTCCGTACTACTGCTGCAACACCTTGGGAATCGCAATATAATTGATTTTAAAACTTCAAATCTTATAATGATCGTCCTGTAATAAGAACGTTGATATCAAATTTAGAGCTCGCGAGCTTCCAGAATAACCATCATCAGGTACGATTGGATTGGCAAATAATTTAAAAGTCTCTTGGAGCAAGTAAGCCAAAGGCCCTGAACAGGATAGTCAAAATTGGCTAAGATTACATGTACCAGAGATAGACTGACCTTAGTTTTAATGTTCCACTAAAAAAAAAAATGACCGCCACAATATAACTGAAATATTGTTGAAAGTGGCGTTAAACACCATCAACCAACTTAGTTTTGATAAATTACATTAATAAGGAACTGCAAATAAACTCTTGTTTTTCGTTGCATTCTTGAACCTCTGTAATTTGTGTCAGCTTAATTTGTTGACAACATATCATATGAGGAATTAATCTGAAATTGATGTCCAAGTATCGTGCATGACTTGTGATGTCGTTATTATATTCCAGTGTGACAATAACATCTTGTTAGCTTTAGAACCGTAGATCATATTATAATCTGTTTTTGTCATGTAGCAAGAGATGGGCTCTGCATCTCAGTGTCGAATGTCATTTGTTGGCATAAAATATGCATATTGTACATGCTTATGCCTTTTTAAATCATTAACAATATTTTCTAAAGAACAAGTAGCAGTATTAAATAGTAAGACCAAAGAAATGATTGGCTCGGAATCATGATAATGTGTCAGAGTGGAGCGACATACATTTACATGTGTATACTAGTATACCGATGCAACAATATGTTGTACCAACAATCTGATTGTCTATGGCACAAATAACGATCTGATTGTATGCGGCTGCCAATAATACCGATTTGAATGTCTGTGTATTTTCAGATATTTCGATCTGATTATCTGTGATACGAGTAATGCTCATCTGACTACAAATGATGCATTTTACCAGTAATATAGATCTGATCATGATTTGATTTGATTGATTGATTTTTGGTGTTTTAACGCCACTTTCAACAATATTTCAGCTATATCATGGCGACCAGTTTTAGTGGTGGAGGAAGCCGGAGTACCCGGAGAGAACTACCGACCATGGGCAAGCAACTGGTAAACTTGATCACTTGCGGCTGCGAGTCGAGTGACCCTTTTTTGTCATTTACAAAGCCGGGTGCGAACCCACGCCGTATTGGTGATAGGCTTGCATGAGTTGGTAGATCCAACGACCTAACTCATTGAGCCACCCGGGACCTGATCTGATCATGATACTGTAATACTAGTCTGGTTGTCTTGTATCAGTCATACCGATACGAGTAATACGGATCATATTGTCTTGTACTAGTTAAATCGATATAATTGTCTGTTACCAGTTATAGCTGTCTGGTTGTCTATGGTAACAGATGTACTGTGTTGCCCGTCTATGGTACATGTACAAGTCATACCGGTCTGATTGTATAAGGTACCAATAATACAGATCTGATTTTTCATCCCAGTATTACTTAGTATGATAGTATATACCAGTAATACAATTCTGATAGTTTGCAGTGCCAATAATAGCGACCGAGCTATTTCTATTGTATCCGTTATTCTGATTTGAGTTACGGTTATGGTGTTTAACGCCACTTTCAACAATATTTCAGTTATATCGTGACGGCAAGTTTGATTGGTAGAGGAAACCGGAGTACCCGGAGAACACCACCGACTTTAGTGGTGATCGGCACTGAGTGCAAAGGTAGTTGTAAATCCAACAACAATATACGATCACGACCACGACGGCTCCGTATTCCGATTTCGTCATTTGGTACCTGTGAAACCGCATCTGAGTGTATCTGATACCATCAATACTTCTCCATTTGCTTTTAGTACTGAAATACGTATTATCAAATTAGGTATTGGTAATGAAAATGCTATCAAATAAAGCTTAAGCAATCTATTCAATTCGTTTCGTAATTTTGTCTCGGGATTTTTCATATGCACTAATACCAATGTGTTTTGATTTTTCAGATGCCGTTTGTACCATTAATACCTTGCCTCAGTATGTTTTGTAATATATGTCTAATGATGACACTTAGTTACTTGACCTGGATACGACTAGCTATATGGTTAGCTGTTGGTAAGTTCGAAAGTAAATGTTAGAGAGCACCGAAGGGGCAACCAAATAAGGACTAATTCTAATGGATACGATTTGCCATTTGGTTAGAATTAACAATTTGGATTGATTGGCTAATTGGTGTTTATCACTTATTCAACAACTTTTCAGTGTTTTTGTGACTACCAGAATCTGCACCATTGGTGTAATGGCTAGCGTGCTCTCCCTGAATGTGGTAAGTAGTGGATTCGAGACCATGTCGGATCAAATGAAAGACTGTAAAATTAGTATGTGCTGTATTAGTGGTATTAAGAGACAAGAGACTGCTTGGGTCCGAAGCAGGATAATATGTCGGAGTAAAGTAGACTGATGTTTCAGTGAGCTAAATCCAACTGAGCGTGTTGGTATAGTACAAAGCGGACACTATAGTCTTATCAAATTTAACTTGTTCTTGATAGAACTGAAGCATTGTTCATTTCACGTTCTACAACAATCATTGTCATGACTACCAGACACCCGATAGATACAATGATGTGTCGGATGAAACCTCTCTCACCGGGTGTACATCTGGAAACCTTTAATTTTGAATTTGATATCAGATGTGAACTCACGTATATGTGGTGTTAGGTTTGTGGTCAAAAGTGAACGGTCTTAACCACGTCAACTTAACCACGTACTCCATTATTAGAAGTTGGTAAATTTGAACTACTGGATCTAGATACGAATTGTCATTTGGTTGGCTGTCAATAAGTTTAAACAACTTGTACTGGATTCGACATGTCCATACATAAACGGTTGGTAAGTTTGAACCTCTACGATACACTGTCTAATTAATTATTGGATGGTGTAAACTAAGCAATGATATCTATAAATGTAAAGGGGTTATATGAATGAACAACTTGATATGGATAAGTAAATGTTAGAGAAACCGAATGGACAATCCAGAATGGACAATCCAGAGAAACTGGCAACATTGGGTATACAAGACACAAGACGAAGACAAACAAAACAAAACAAAACAAAGCACAATATGTGTTGGACACCACTAAGCGTAAACAAACACAAATAACGTAAACAAGACCCCCAAAAAATGAGCCCTCCTAAAACAACTGGAGGTAAAGACGAACCGAGCATCGTTTTATGAGGAAATAGTAAAGGACATGACAACACGGACTAGTTATTAGTCTACTTAGATCTACTGTACATGTAAAAACTACCAGAATATGACCTTGATACCATTCTCCATTGCTAAACCATACCATAGTGAATGTCTGATTTCTGTGGATAACAGATTAACTAGAGAAATGCAGTGCTCTAATGTTTAATCGTTTTTGTTTGTTCGATTAGCTATGTTCAAGTAATTGAGGTTAGGTACCGTTTCACACCCATTTTTAGGGAATGAATTATGCTCATTGTTGAAGATCCTACTGTGAAATGCAGAACAGCAATACCGGCGAACTGTAGTTTATATTCTAGACTCTTATCATGTTGAAATTATAAATTAACGTATGAACAAAATGTTGACATTTTCAACTATGTTTTTGAATATTTTAAAGAAAGTCTAACAGATTCCTTAATCTATAGGTTGCATTCAACAGGAAACCACAAACATCGTGTCATTCTACTCAATTTTCTTTCCTTTGTCTGTATTTTATTAGTCTTTTCTGTCAATTTAGAATCGTAACTATTGATATATATATTTATATAATGCATGCCTATCTAGATTATTATATCTAATACTGTCTATGGAGAAGACTGTATAAGTTAGATTAACTTGTGTCTAATCTATTTCGTTCAATATTTGGCAAATAAAATATGTTTAGGCTAAAAGCAATAACATCGCTGTTCCATTACTTGAAGTTATTTCTAAGTGTAATGTTGAAATAATCTCTCATATTCATTCACATCCATATCTTATCTTACCAATGGTTTTGTACTATTTTCATTTTTACAGAACTTAATATAAGTTGCAATAACTTGTGTTAGTTACTATTGCGTAATTTATTGCAATAAAATATTATTACATTACAGGATTAGTTCTGTATATTGTCTACGGTGTATGGCATAGCAAGGAGAGGGAGCCACCAAAACTGTACGATCAAATGATAAACTACACAGGGGATGCAGAATTAACAGAATCCATGAAAAAGTTAGAGGAGGAGGTCAGAGAACAGCAACCTAAGAGAAATGCAGACGAATCTTATATGCAAGATTCCTATGGCTCTATGTAGTATCTTTTTTTCTGTTGGGTTCATGGTAAATGGCAAGTCATAGTTAGTTATTTTTATAACCCTAGGGCATTTACATTTTTCATGATCTAACAAATTATCCTGTAATTGTAATTTTGTGCAATTGTGTAAGTTAGGCTAGTCAAAGAACGTAGATATTCAACTTAGTGTTCACAGTGCGTTTCTGGAATATAATAACCGTTATCAGATACGTACATAGTTGTTTATCAGGTACGTACATAGTTGTTTATCAGGTACGTACATAGTTGTTTATCTCCATAACTCTCGGACATTTAGATTGTTATGGTCTAACAATGTATCAGGTTATTGTAGTATTGTACAATTGTATGTAAGTTAGGCTAGTCAAATAACGTAGATATCATACTTAGTGTACAGAATGCGTTTCTGTAATAACCCTTATTAGGTATCTACTTTTTCCTATTGGGTTCATGACAAATGACAAAGCATAGCTATTTATTTCCACAACCCTAGGGCATTATATTTTATATGGTCTAACAAATTATCCTGTAATTGTAATTTTGTGCAATAGGGTGTAAGTGAGGCTAGTCAAAGAACGTATATATCCAATTTAGTGTGCACAACGTGTTTCTGGGATAATCCTCCAATTTTGTCTGCACATTGCGTTTTTGGAATAACCCTTGTCAGGTATGTACGCTTATTGTCAAAATATTTTGGAAAGCCAAATATTTTAATAAAAGTTCCTTGTTTATGGTTTTAAACAGTATGATAATTATTTGAGTTTATGTTGCCATGGAAGTTTATAACTGTTTAATAATACCCAGTGCCGGATTTACCATTGTGCTTATGTGTGCTTATGCACAGGGCCCCGTTGGCCAGGGGGCCCATCTTCCTGCCCCAATTTTTTTTTTACGATGGATTTTTGCTTATGTAGTGCAATTTTAAGATTTTATCTATTCCTAAATGTCTTGAGCATGTATGCCTGACTGCCTGTATAGGCCCACCGAGTCTATCTCCTTCAAGGCCCAAATAAGGGGCCTCATAACTTAAGTAGCACAGGGCCTCATTTGTCCTAACTCCGGCACTGATAATACTTAAATTTCAGATGAAAGGCTGTATGATACCCCTATACACAGGGCTGAACTATCATATAGATTGCAGCCTAGTGCCTCTCAAGTATGGGGCCCCTCAAGTTTGTGCATCCCCAAGCTGATGGGGATGAGTGAGTTAGAGGGTGGCTCCTTTTGAGGGGGTCCCATAATTTCATTAGCTTAGGTGCCCCAAAAGGTTATAATCCGGCCTTATCTACGTTATACATTGAATATCCAACACTCCCTATTGATCATGAAATACGAAAATTATTTGAAAATATACCATATACATTCACAAAACAAATGGGAAAAGCGCATGTTGATAATATATTTGTTTCAAATATAATTATGACTGATCGCGTTATAAACACATGTATGAAATTGATTGTCAATTGACAATTTGATGATTCATCATAATTTTCAATTCTGTGTCCTTCAAAATTATTAATGATTATGGGATTTTTCATGCCAGGATAAATTAATTAAATACTGTATTTAGTATCTAACAGTCAAGAATTTATTACCAAATTCAGGGATCCCATAGCTGAAGATGGCAGAAAACTAAATCACATTTCTATAACAGATGAGAACCAAAAGCTTGATGCCAGATGTTCTTAACAGTTTGGCCTTTTCATGATAATAGCATTGAGATTTAGTTTCTAACCATTTTCTTATCTGCGGGGGTGTGTGGTTGTTTTATTTCTTGAATGAATATGTCTTCATAACAAATTGAAAGCTTTGTTCAGACAAATCGTGACCAATCAATATGCTACCAGTTTGTTTTAGTGAAAATCTTCTTTTTATGGATTTTTGTTATTTGAAACCATAGACAAAAACATGCTTTATGCTGAAACAAGAATCAATTGTTTTGCCAAAAAATCAACCATGGCATATTTTGTTTTTTTATCAAACCAATTCCCAATTACACTTTTATCAGTTGTCTATGTCTTACATTTCATAACATTTAGATATACCTGTACTTTGATTACAGGTATGTCGAAAAATATTTCCATCACATCATTTTTTACATGAAAAATCAGTCATTTTTATATCATTTATATTTTGTATCTTTAAAAGTCAAGCCATTTTTTCATTAAAATTTGATGAAAGAAGTATTTTTCAAAAAATATAGCCCCCCTCCTTCCCCACTCGAAAAGTTAAATGGTCGTTCTTTTATATTTCTGTTCATAAACCATGTGAAAACAGCCTGTGGTATATTACCAGGTTGCTTTGTCTGTGTATTTTTTTCCCCGTTTACATTGTTTATCTCCCTTTGTTTAATATTAAATGCTATGTGATAACACATAACATGTATAGCTGTAGAACAGTAGCCCTTATGATCCTTTCTGTGAATATATGGCCACAAAAATAAAGTAAAAAAGACAATAAGACCTACAGCTCAGGGGCTAAGTGTAGAATTAGATGTATATTTAGTAAACAGTTTTGTGAAAATATGGGATGGTCCTTATTGTGAAAATATGATCACAAAGAGAAAATAAGACCTACAGTTCCCTGGCTAAGTGTAGAATTAGATGTATATTTAATTGACAGTCAAATCACATCCATAGTTTTGTTATTATAATATTGTGTCTGATGTCCCGGCATCTGTGAAGTGCTTCAATATTATTACATGTATGACTATTACACAATTGTTAAAGATGCAGAGTCAAAGGTGGGGACTATCCTACTGGTTTTCTTGAGATTAGGGTCAACTATTGGCTTCAGGGGATAGACAATCTAATTAAAATTAGATGTTTATTGTATGGTCTTTTTTTCTGGGGCACTGTAACCAAGATAACAACAACAAAAAAAGATGCAACAAACATTAAATTTTCATTAGATTAAGGGATAGAGACCTTCAAATGACTTAAATTTGGCCTGGGCATTCATTTGATCTCAATCTATAAAACACATACTTATAAATATATATCAATTAACTGAAGTACAGTCTAAGCTGGTTAAAGGGCACCTCTATATAACAAATCACTAAATCACTGTTATAAAGGGGCATATCTTTCCCCCCATTAATGAATAGGGCATATAACTTCAACCTATAGTATATCAAGGGCAACTGCTCATAAAGGGCACATTTTCAGGTTCCCTTGAGTGGCCTTTATATACAAGTTTGACTGTACAAGATGTATATATATCAG
>MJUT01058894.1:1267600-1282358 GCA_002080005.1 Gigantidas platifrons | reverse complement strand
GGGAGGGGTGCACCCGGCGCACGCCTCCCCTAAAATTGGAAAAAAATATTTTTTTTTTGCGTAAGATCGTGATTTTTCACACGAAATACCCCAAAAATGTTCGCGCCTCCCTCCGCTCAGCACGATTTTTTTTAAGTGCACCCCCTCCCTCTAACTTGAAATCCTGGATCCGCCCCTGTATATTCCCCTCATTTTTGTTTTGTTTATTTAACTATTATCTTCACTTTAATCATTATGATAGATTGATATTTTTTTATGAACCCATTTCATGGACCCTTCTTAATATATTTCAATCAATCTCAAAATGATCATACTGGTACTGTAGTGTTAATTCTGTGATCATACAACAATATGTGTGTTAGATAAATCAAAATTATTATTATGGTTATGTGGAGGAATATATCTAATAAACAAACACAAATAAATGTTGCATGTTAAATTAAACTGTAATGGATGAATATATCTTATAATTAAATAAATGTTACATGTTAAATTAAATTGTAATGGATGAATATATCTTATAATTAAATTAAATAATTAAATAAATGTTACATGTTAAATTAAACTGTAATGGAGGAATATATCTTATAATTAAATTAAATAATTAAATAAATGTTACATGTTAAATTAAATTGTAATGGAGGAATATATCTTATGATTAAAATAAATAATTAAATAAATGTTACATGTTAAATTAAATGGCAAAGGTAATAAAGTGTTGTGTAGATTTATTGTTTAGATTGTAATCCATCCTCCATTTTATTCTAAAAATAGACTTTGCAAGAAAATTATATTGTAGTACATTATGGGTAAAGGAAACAACATGCAGTCACATTTGTGCTTTAATTTTTCTCTGTATATGTATTTATTATATTTGACAAAATGGCTTACATTTTGTCTACGTAATTAATATCATAAGCTGGTATTAACATGATATGAATTAATATATTTCTTATTAGCAGTTACCGGTATTGGGTTTTTTTTTATTAACAAAATGCAATACATTTTCAGCATGTTATTCTCTCTATTTGATTGGATGAAAGGAAGTTATTATTTTACCATAGAAATTGTGTTATTATACAATGTGCCAATGGTCTGAATAAAATATACTTACAACATGTTATACTATTGTACATCAATTTTCTGTTGTTGTTTTTATTTATTAATATTTTTGGTTGTATGATGTATAAATATCCAATGTTATACTAAACTTATGTCAAAATGGATAATTCAATTACAAGTTTTAAATAATACATTTCTTTTGTAGAAAATGTATGTTTGTTAGGTCTAATCTTTTAATGCATCAAGTTTATAAAGAAGTGTTTGATGTGTACTGTATCATATTTTTACAATTTCTACTTTTATCTGTTTCATCTGAATTGGTCGTGTAATGTGCTAAGGGAGATAATTCAAATTCAAATCACTTCCCAACATAAAAAAAAAATACACATAACAAAAGTTTTGAATGTAAGCTTCTCAGTTTTGTAATTAATGCTGAAAATTGATGTTGATTTTTATCAAAATAGATATATAAAGCTTCTTTTAAAGTGTGTTTTACTGGATTGGTTAGTAGAGCAGGTTTTTTATGTCTTTATCAAGTCATAAAGCACATGATTTAATTTCATATATTTTGCTATGTTATTATATCTATAAACAACACAATATGTGAAATTGATCAAATATTTAAGATTAATAACATGTCACCTGTTTTAAAGATAGCTTTCTATTGAAATTTGCTTTGTCCACCTGTATTTAATGTACATGACTGGGTTCCACAAGCTTCAATTAAATTTAAGTTACAATTCAATTTTAAGTGTAAATTAATTCTATGTACATTTCAAGTAAATTTAAGTGTCAATTAAGTTTTAATTGACTCTTAAATTTAAGTAAGGCTTGTTCAGCCCAGTCTTGATGTAAAGTAATATTTTAAGTTCAGAAAAAATACCCAGGTTGTGGTGTGAGTATTAAAAAAAATATCACAAAATGAAATTCTTAATAATAAACTTAAGATAAATGGCCAAATAGATTTGTTATTTATTGTTATATATTTATTGTGTATATACATTGTTTTCTGCATAATTGTTTTATTTTGATATTAATTTTTTTATATAGATCTACAATAGTACATTTTTGCCTTTTGCATAGAGACTGCTCTGGTAGATTTTGACAGAATCTCAGTATGAAGAGTTATCTTTCATTATCACAAGCTATTGATAGAAAATATAATTTAGGCTTTATGTTGTTGATGAAAAATAAAGACTTAGCTATCAAATTTCGATGCTTTCAGGAATAACCTTCATTAGACACACTCAAAGCCAAAATATCTGAAAGCCAAATAATTTTAAAATCTTTGGGAGGAAGAAAATAAAAGGGCCTAAGGGACGGACCATTTAACTTCAAAGGTGGGGTTATGGTTTTTTTTTCTAAAAAAATATTCGGATTTCCAATGTTGCTGAAAAAAATATTCTGATTTTGGTGGAGGAAAAAAAATCTGATTCAGAGTCTTTGTCATATAACCTAACGTTAAATTCTGGAATAAATTTCGCTCTTTGCGCAACAACAAAAAAATAAATATTCCAACTCTCATGTTGTCCGAAAAAAAATTCTGAACGAAAAAAAAAAAAAAAAACATAACCCCCCTGCAAGTTAAATGGTCGATCCCTAAACAGAATTCGAATAGCCAAAATTGGCTACGGTCACATATGCCTGAGGGAGGAGTACCGTAGTTTGGATAATAATTACATGAATTAGGAACTGTAGATTTCAATAAAAATATATCTAATAAACCATTTCAGTCCTGAAGCACTGACTACTAGGCGATGATACCCTTCGGGACTAATAGTCCACCAGCAGAGGTATCTACCCAGTGATAGTAAACACGGTTCAAATGAATGAATGCCAAACTATATTTATTTCCCAATTAAGAAGAAATGAAAATGGGTACATGTGTTTACCATATAATATCAGCTTGAATTTCTAAAGAAAACGCAATAGTATACAAAAAAAAATTGCCATAACTGCAATAGATAGATCTCCACGAGAATCTTAAGAGGGGTTATCTCCCTTTCGTCGTTCATGTAAAGCAAATGTTGTTTGGTAAAACATATTAATAATGTATATTGTGATATTGTATTGATATGTCATATTAAGTTAATTCTATATTTTGTTAAAAATAAAACTTTATTTTACAATTTAACACCTCCTTTATTACTCATGTGTTATGATCCCTAGGTTATTACTCCTATATTATGATCCCTAGATTCAGGAATGGATGAGTGATCCTTGTTTAATGCCTAATGAGTAATTGTTCATTTATATCATGGCCAGAACAAAATACATTTTAATAATTTGATGATAATATCCGCATTGCATTAGGCCAACACTCCCTGAATTGAATTTGTATAGTACTAGCTCACTGAAACAACAGTCCGCGGGTATAGACATGTCGAACCACGTGGCAACATTACTCTAATTCCGAGCCAACCAGTATTTTCTCTTACTATTCAGTGGTGCGCGTTCAGTAGATATGCAACAAATACCAATTTTACAGTCTTTGGTTTGACCCGATCGTGGCTCGAACACACGATCTACCGCAGATATATCAAGCCATTGAGAGCAATACAAACGTGATCAGCGGTGTCTTACTGGTAATGTACCTCCTACAGATTTCATATTTGTTTTGTGATATACCGGTACTCCACAATTACCTCCTACAGATTTCATATTTGTTTTGTGATATACCGGTACTCCACAATTACCTCCTACATATTTCATATTTGTTTTGTGATATACCGGTACTCCACAATTTGGAACATCAGGGTTAAATATATAACATTGATCCACTAGATGTATTAAATACTGATAATAAACCATATTCTCTTAAAGGTACAAACAAAACCAGTTTATTATTTTCATCAAAGCATATTGAAGATGAGGGATATTTTCCACGAGCATGATAGATTTACTTGTTTTCCAAATGGAACGAATGAAACAGAGGTAGAAATGTTCATTCAAGGAGAAGATATTTCAATATTCACATTTTTATGAACAACTTTCACTTTTGTCGTCTACAACTAGCCATTTTGTATGTTCACCACGACATACTGACAAATGATTTCAGTTAGATATGTTCAATTCTCTCCCGGAAATCCCCTGTTCATGCAAAGTAAGAGTGAATGATTGTTGTCACCAATGTAGCAATCTGTTAGTCATATCATGGCTAAATCAAGTTCCATTTCCATAATATAAAATGATGTTCGTTTTGTAGCAGACCAACAACTTCTTTGGATTTGTATATTAATAACTTAATTGACTGAAACAACGTCCCACGCGTAGACAGGTCGCTACACTCGGGCACATTATAATGATTCCGATCCAAACATTCTTTGTAAAACTCCTTAATGCCATGTGCTTAGCGGAGAAGTAGCAAATATAAAATTTGTAGTCCTTGGTTTGACCCGATCGTGGCTCAAACCCACGATCTACCGCACTCAATGCGTGCACCCTAACTATTACACCATCGAAGTTGTTCATGAGGTACAAGATGATTTCTGTCCATTCAACATATGCTAAGTAGCATATCAATCAATGATATCTTAAGTTGGTATCTAAAAGTTTCAATTGTTTGGGTATTTCTGGTCTGGTTGGCTTGACTGTTCCAAAGATTTATGACAAACAGAATGAACGAAGATTGGTATAACGATAAGCGATATCTCGGAACAGTTTTGTCATTTCTGTAATAAGTCAAACAAATAGCACGGTGTTGGATAAAATCAATTCCTTTCGGTAAATATCGGCGTTATTCGATTACTTTCGGTTATTACAACGACTCCTTCCAGTAAAAACAATGTAAGTTTGATTAACACTGGACCTTCTTTTCGTCATTAACCACTGAAATGTAAGTATTTATCACTCAATTGATAGATCACGGAACTCTTTAATAATGTGTTTATTTCGGAAAATCAGTTTTACGCACTCTAATGAAAGTGTAATGCAGCATTAAACGAAACACAGTGCCAAGATCGTGTGAAACAGGCCAACCGGTGATAGAAGAATGCGCTTGCGTGGTCTTGAATGGCTGCCTTCTAAATCGGCTCTGAAGAAAGTTAAATATATCACAACTTTGGACATTCCTTGTTACCAAAACTACTTGAAATTGTTTGTACTTTGGGTTTTAGTCCATACATCACAAACATTCCGCATGAAAACATCACCACATGAAAAATAAATTAGTCGGCTACATTCTGAATGAATGAATGATTGACAGCCTGCCAATATTGTCACATGACCACCGGCAAACCGGAAGTATACAAACCACTATCCTTTGAGCTTTTCTTGCTGTTTACTAATCAGGCTTTTCATCAACCTGAACTCCTGAGTCGCCCAAGAGACGAAGAATTAACAACTGCTCATATAACACTATTTAACCCCTCTTTTCACAATTCCTACTCGAGCACAGGTCAGGCGTAAACTTGATCAGTATGGTATTTTTCCTTCACCAAACACCAAAAGGGAAAGTGCACGTCATAACATCTTATTACAACTACCAAGTGGCCATTACTCCATTATTAGTGTGTTGTCACTCCAGAGAAATAACTGGAGACAGTTTGAGTCAATCAAAATGCTACAACTTTTGAAATCAAAACCCCCCATCATGTTCAGTCTTACATATTTCTTCTGCTAATTGCAAATGCCTTCGACACCCAGACAAACCCAGGACTCAGAGCCCCACGATGGCCATGTGGCACATGTAATAAAGCAGTCACCTGGAAGCATAAAGCACTCTGCTGCGAATCATACGATGTCTGGTATCACATTGATTGTCAAGGTGTATACTCTCATATCTATAACTGTATGGAGTCCAGCAACATCAGCTGGGAATACATACTATGTGGTATGCCAAATTTTTCCACAAGTCTATTTAACAGCTCTGTAGTAGAAACATCTAACTTATATACTACTTTGAATGATAGCTCCATCATAGGGAGCCCCAGCGGCCATGTCATCCCCTATCCCTAAAGGGAACAACACCAATTATAAGAAACAAGGAACACCAAATAAGAACAGAAAACCAATAAGAATCTTGAATATAAATTTCCAATCTTTAAAGAACAAAAAACCAGAACTCCTACAGCTAATCGACTCTGTGAAACCCGACATAATCTTCGGAACAGAGACCTGGCTAGACAGTAAAACATCTTCGTATGAGTTCTTTTCATCCAATACTTACAATGTCTATAGAAACGACAGATCTCCTAGCAAAATAATCAAAGTTATGGAGGGGTTCTCCTTGCTATCACCAAAGAATTCATAAGCACAGAAGCTGTAGAACTCAAAACTGATTGTGAAACTATATGGGCACAAATCAATATCTCTGGAGCTAGAAACTTACTTGTAGGTTCCTTCTACAGACCACCATCAGATGATGAAACATCCTTGAA
This sequence comes from Gigantidas platifrons, assembly GCA_002080005.1. Lineage (NCBI taxonomy): Eukaryota > Metazoa > Mollusca > Bivalvia > Mytilida > Modiolidae > Gigantidas > Gigantidas platifrons. Next base: position 1,275,918 of record MJUT01058894.1, on the reverse strand, counting down.
ACAGTTAGACATTTCTCTAGGTAGAATTACACAAATGTCAAATGCTAACATTCTATTAGGAGGGGATTTTAATCTCGGCAACATTGATTGGTCAATCCCTGAGGTCATTACTGGAAAACCTAACCAGGAACAACATCACCTTCTCTTAGATATAATGTTTGACAACAACCTACAACAAATTGTCAACATTCCTACTCGTTTCGATAAAACACTAGATCTTATATTTACAAACAACCCTCGAAATATTAACAAAGTCAATACCATCCCGCCAATTGGACTTAGTGACCATGACATTGTGTATGTTGAAAACGATATCTGGCTTCGCCGTGTAAGAGAAACCTCGAAAAAGATCTATAAATACAAAACAGGCAACTGGGATAAAATTAAGCTAGACCTAGAGAACACACTCCAATTAATGAAAAATCTAGATCCAAGTGCTAATGTTAACGATATGTGGAACATCTTTAAATCCAAACTTACAGAATCTGTGGAGAATAACATCCCACATAAACTACTCTCCTATAAAAATAGATTACCCTGGATCCATAACAACCTAAGAAAAATGATAAACAGGAAGAACAAATTGTACTACAAAATGAAAAAAGAAAAGAAATATTCTGAAAAGTATAAAAATCTCAAAAAGCAGGAAAAAAAACAACAAAGAACAGCATATTGGAGCTACATTGAAAACATGATTCTTGATCTACCTGTAAATGAGCCAGGCAACAAAATAAATGATCAGTCAAAACTAAAAAATCTTTTTTCATGTATAAAAGCTGTAAGAACAGATAACTCTTGCGTTGCACCTCTCAAAAAGGAAGGTAATCTCATAGCAGATACAAAGCAAAAAGCTAACATACTAAAATCTCAGTTACAGTCAGTATTCACAACAGAACCAGATAACATTAACATCCCTGACAAAGGTCCTATTCCACATCCTGACATTAAACCACTCAACATCACTCTACCAGGTGTACCGAAACTGCTCCAAAACATAAATCCCTACAAGGCAAGTGGCCCAGATAACATCAGTGGCAGAGTACTAAAAGAACTACTTGTACAAACAGCTCCCATTCTCACCATGATCTTTGAAAAATCACTAAAAACTGGTATTACTCCAACCGACTGGAAACATGCTAATGTCGCACCAGCGTTTAAAAAGGGTGAAAAATACAAACCGGTAAATTACAGACCCATATCATTAACATGCATCAGCTGCAAATTAATGGAGCATATCATTACAAAACACATCATAACTCACCTTGAAACAAACAACATTCTGTATGATCTCCAGCATGGATTCCGTCAGTATAGATCATGTGAAACTCAACTTATCCCCTTTGTACAAGAACTAGCATCTAATAACAATACCAATAGACAAACTGACCTAATTATTATGGACTTTGCCAAGGCATTTAACAAAGTCCCTCACCGCCGACTACAAAAACAAACTCAAATATTATGGCATTAAACATGAAACACTCAACTGGGTAACAGCATTTCTATCTGATCGAACCCAAACAGTTGTCCTCGATGGAGAGTCATCAGATCTGGCAGCAGTAACATCAGGTGTCCCACAAAGCACAGTCTTCGGCCCAGTCTTATTCTTGGCCTATATAAATGACCTGCCAGAATACTTAATCTCCAGCAAGCTAAGGCTGTTTGCTGATGACAGCATTATTTATAGAACCATCACATCAGCAAACGACTGTGAGGCTCTACATAATGACCTCAATGCAGCAGCCAGATGGGAGAGCGACTGGTTGATGGCTTTCCATCCAGACAAGTGCAATGTCCTTACTGTCACACAAAAGAAACATCCATTTAAACATGATTATGTACTTCATAACCACACACTTGAACTTGTCACTTCAGCAAAATATCTGGGCATCACACTTCAGTCAAACTTAAAGGGATATTGTCTACGATTTTTTTTGAAAATTTTTAACTGTCCATAAATGATTTGTTTAAGCTATCAATTAAACAGTTATGCTACAAAATATACGATTGGTGTTGTTTTGTTTTTTTTTGACAAAAAAACCCCCAAAACTATCGTTATCGGAATTATTGTTCGGATGACAGAAATTCAAAGTGAAAGTAAAAGTAAAAACGGAAGTTTGGAATTCTCGGGGGTTTAGCTTTGAGGTAAGGAAAATACTGTTAAGATTCAAACACTTCATGATTGTCACGCTTGTTTAATGTTGTTTGAATCTTAACGTTTCGTAGCGTATTCGCCAATAATTCGGTGTTTAATCTTCATTTTATGAAGGTCAGTACGGAAAACTACAATAATTTTGGGTATGAAAAAATACAAAGGTGGTAGACAATATACCTTTAAAATGGTCATAACACACAAATAATATTGTCGCAAATGGTAACAAACAACTAGGCTTCCTGAAAAGAAATCTGAAAACAGCTAACGAACACATCAAGAGTCAGGCATATCTCTCTCTCGTCAGACCCATTAGAATCGTTAGAATACTCGTGCTCTGTCTGGGACCCTCACACATCAGAACAGATAAACAAAATTGAGATGGTCCAGAGACGAGCAGCGGGATATGCCTCTAACCGCTATCACAATACCAGCAGTGTAAATGATATGCTTACCACCCTAAACTGGCAAACACTACAGGAACGGAGACACAAATTTAGGCTTACCATGTTCTATAAAATTGTTCACAACCTTGTTGCAATACCAACATCAATCCTTGTACCAACAGATCACAGAATACGCAAAAACCACAACTTCACATACCGTACAGGCAAATTTCGGTTCTTAAAGACAGCTACAAAATTTCATTTTTCCCATACACCATAATTCAATGGAACGCTCGGCCATCTAACGTCGTAAACTCCACCACAGTAGAAACCTTTAGAGATCAGTGGACTCTAGCTGTTCTCTATGCCTTACAGTAAATCCAATATCACCCATTGTACATAATTTTAATCACTTATTTGTTTGTTATTTTGGAACTTTATATCATGTATAATTTGTAAATAATTCAATTAACCAAGGCCACGCTGCACAAAACAGTACGTGATTATCAAAAATTGATAGAGGACTGTATACCTAAAGAAGAAATACACGAATTTGAAGTAGAAAGAGAATTCCTTTACTGAAGACACTTTTCCGTTCGAAATGTCTTGTCATTATTGATACTTTGTAACTGCGATATTACATGTGATCACATTTTTTTTTCAACGAACATCGTAGTTTTAGTTGCAATATTGAATAACGCTTCCTTCAAGTGTATGGCACGTATTCCTTTCTTTCGTGACAAATACAGTAATACATGTATAAATCGGAGTTGGTGAATTTGCGTTCAATAAAGTGAGAAAGCACACGCAGTTTGACCAGCTACGAAAGATTCTCCATAAACGAAAAAGTAAATACTCGGTAGCAGTGACGAAATGATCACAATACCGCGAGCAATCGCTAAGATTTAAGGGTCTTTTGGATCCTGACATTTTTAGTGAAATATGAAAACGAAATGATATGGAGCACTGCTGTAAATGTACGTTTTGTCTGGCAAAGTCACTTCTTGGTGTTTAATGCTCGATATATCGTCCGTCACCTTTTCATCTGTAGAAAATTCAAATAGTTTTCGAGTCTTTACTTTCGTTTCCTTAATTGCCGCTTTTCTCAGATTTGTGCTTGACACACCAATATGTTGTACATTCTTGTTCGCCGGTGTAACAATGGAACCGCATGAATCGTTTGTTTTCCGTTGTTTTGGATGATGCAACGAAAGAGTAGATCTTTTTCGCTTTTTATTGGGCTTTCTGACAAAAAAACAAAAAGAACATTTTATTGAATATTTAGTAAAAGTTCTTTGGTTTGAAAGGAATCGGTGCCAAAATGCTTGATCATTTTCGACGAGCCAAAAGGAGGCGTTGACAATTTTTTCTTTAAGAAGTGATTTTAAGGCCTATGTTACCTATACAACATTGAACATACACATATCGTAGATGAAACATGCATTGTATTGAAAGAATAACACACTTACGTAACCCAATAAGTTACATTTTGCTTATTTTTTACACATATTTGCTCCAACAACAAAGGCACTCTTCAAATTTTTCATGATTTTAAAGAAAACTGTAGGATTACTATGGAATTCAGTGACAAAGTTGATTCAATTAAGTATTCTACTGTTCCGTAAAAGATAGTATTGGGAGGATTTTACCTATGTTCTTGGGCTTTTTCCATCTTTTTTGGTCGAACATCATTTCAGATGTGCCATAATTTCTAAAAGGAGTCGTTGTAATAACCGAAAGTAATCGAAAAACGCCGATATTTACCGAACGGAATTGATTTGATCCTACACCGAGAATAAGATGAGGTGGGTCCATGGCACACGTTATACATTAATCATCACTTTCTGTGTTCTCGTCTACTGGATACTTTTTCTCCTCCCATTTTTCATTTTACTACCACATGTAAAGAACATACCATCGAACATAAAACATGATGATACATCATCTAAGCATAATGAAAGATCACCGCATTGTGTCCAAACTCCGGACAGTTTTCGTATCCGCTTCCGAATATGATTCTACCGCTGGAGTATGCGGATCGGAGCTGGAACGGAAGGAAAGTTTGATTTCTCGAAGCATTCATAAATTTTCACAATATTTAAAATTATGCAGAATAAAATGTATAGATTACTAATGTACATGAAATAAGAAACGAAAGACTTGAATTAATGGATCTCTGGTGTAGAAATAGAAGTAGTCGATCATACCTTATTTCTATTAAATGGTATTCGATCATACAATTTACATAAATATGCTATTACATGTAACTTAATGCCGAACAAGATCATACCTTATTTCTATTAACTGGTATTCGATCATACAATTTACATAAACATGCTATTACATGTAACTTAATGCCGAACAAGTCAATGATTATATAATTCTAAAGGGGGCAATTAGTTCATAAACAGCTACGATGATGTGTAATCAAACAGCATGATAATCATTGGAATGCAAACCAGATCAATTTATTTCAGGTCTGTTCGTTTGTCAGAAAAAGGAGGTAATAAATTCACATAAACAGCTATGGTGATGTGTAATTACGCAGCATGCTGTATTCATTGGAATGCAACCCAGATCATTTTTTTTAGGTCTGTTCGTTTGTCAGAAAAAAAATCTCTCGTGTCAATCATCATATATAATTGATTGAATTTATTATCAACTTTGCACCTTGTACATAGAGGTTAGCAGTTTCGCAAATATTTTGATTTTAGACAGTATTAATTTGACAAGAAATAAGACGTTATGTGGAGCATTTATTCTGATACGTGACTACCATTTATCGAACAGTTTTTCGAAGAACTGACGAGTAAAACATTTGATTTTCTACGTGTGTCAAGTTATAATACAACAGAAAATAGCTTTGTACATTTTAACGTTTATCCGCTGGTAAAAAAAAAACAAAACAAAAAACAAAAAAACATGACATTTTTTTCAATTATTGTTACCTAAAAACGAATTCAAAATTTAATATGGTAATATAATCAGCGTTCTGTACAATATGTACCAGCACGTTCGCTTCACTAAAATGTCACATTTAAGGATAATTGAAGAATTTATAGAATGCAATGTTTTAATTCTTCCCTTTGTAAATTTTCCGTTTTATATAGTAATATCATATTTCCCTTCTTATATATGCATAGTTCTACTTGTCCGCATTGATAACTACTGTAAAACATGGTATAATTACCAGGAAATTCTTAACAGAGGACCGGCTGCAACTGTCAAACAAACGCCTTGATCAGCAATACGAACTAAACTAAACTAAGTTATACTAAAACAAAACAAAACTAAACTAAACTAAACCCAACAACCTAGACTAAGCTAACTAAACTAAATTCAACTAAACTCCCTGAACTTAAGTCATCTGTTATAATCGTTGTCATGTATTGGTGGACCATTACTGAATTTTTGAGTCTCACGTGCTTCAGACATGTTTCCGATGTAGCTATTAGAAAATTATCTCCCTTGACCCAATATGTACTAGACTGACTTGTCTCATGTAAAAATGGAAACCTTCAATAACATAATCATAGTCTAGAAAACCAAAAATACTTAATGTTTTTTGGTTAATGGTGTATTCTGTCTGGAATTTTTCTTTCCAAAATTTGTTATTGATATATTATAAATAGAGCAACATTTTCAGTACTGAACAACTTTTTAAGATGGTGGCAAGTGTTTTAAGTGTAGGTTGAAATTAATTGTTATACAAATATATAGGGAAGTATACAATTGCAATTCAGAACTATAATCAATTGTTGTTTGTGTATCTACTGAGGGAAGCTAGAAGTTCATTTAGAATATTTGTTTGATTAAAAAATCTGCATTCAAAATCTAGGTTTGGCTATTTAGTTACACGACCTCCTTTGACTTGAACATGAACCCCTACATAACAAATGGTAGTAAAGACAAATCGGTCGTCGTATTTACTCAGAAATCGCAGCGGACATCACCACACGAAATTAAAAACTTGAAGACATGTAATTTGACAACATTAATTGAACAACATGAACCCCACTGAGACAATTACACATACGGGGGCGAACTCAGGTGCTCCGGCAGGGTTAATTAAACTCCTAATATTATTGGTTGAAATACCTTACCGGTAAATGTCATAGATGCTTGACCCCTACCACACATTGGACCATTACATTTAACATCTAAATCTGTACATCGATTGAGTAAGCTGCTTAGATATATGAAGACCAATCCTGGCTTTGAATTTGTCGGTGTATTTTTACAGGACAACTATTATAGTTACGTCCCTTATCATGGGGTCAACAACATTGCACTAACTAGGGTGTGTTTGAATTATATATAGTGAATGAGTGTGTAATTTGTATTAGCGCCCACTCAGAAATTTTGCAGCTATATAATGGTTAGAGCACATGGAATTTCAGTTTGATGATGATAATGATGTCCGCTTTGTATTAGGCCAACATGCTTATTTTGAATTTTATAGTGCTAACGCGGGTAGACATGCCGCTCCACGTGGACACATTATCCTAATTCTAAGCCAACCCGTCCTTGCCCTTGCCCCTTAATGCTTCGTGCATAGCAGAGATGCAGCAATAAACATTATCAACAATCTTTGGCTTAACCCGACCAAGATTGTGTTAGAGATTATTTTGTTATTTACCATATGACTAATGAACTTAGAAATTAATTACACAAGCATCGAAAGTCTAAAACATAATTAGCTCCAATGAATTAGAAACTAAAAATGATACAAGTAACCCTGTTTGTTTATGAAGCTTATCGAATTAGCAGTAAATCCTTGATTATCTATCGAGCGATGTCTACTTCTTAATTGAAAAATTATGGATTCTCGTGTAATTTTATCATAATAATTATATTTTTCATATATCAAATTAAAAAATAACCTGCATGAAAGTATGTTAATAGCATACAAAAGTTTCAAAGATAATCTCGTCTTAATTAAGATACCGCTAATGGCTTTTGAAGAAATATTCTACCAGGAGATGTATTTCATCTACGCTGGTCGGATGTGGTCGATCGCGGGTTCGAGGCCCGGTAAGGTCAAATCAAAGACTATACAATCAGTATTTGCTACTTCTCTGCTAAGTATGCAGGACTAAGGAGTAAGAATAAATACTGGTTAGTTCGAAATTATGATAAAGTGGAGCAAAATGTCTACCCGAAAAATGTTGTTTCAATGAGCTAGAACTATTAAAATCTAACTAAGCGTTTTGGTCTAGTACAAAGCAGACTCCATTATCATCTCATCGAATGTAACATGTTCTCGCCATAGTCTAGGTTAAAAATTGTTCATTTGGCATTAAACAAGAAACACTCATCCACTCGCCTACTCTGAACGCCTGATTATATGTTGTGGCATACTGTGTGTACATGTAATTGACAAATGGATTGCTACAACAGTGGAACTTTTAAAACTGCCGCTTGCCTACAAGTAAACCTGCATACCTACATTCAAAGATTGGGCTAGGGTTATGGTGTTTAACGTCACTTTCAACAATAACAAGGTCAAGGTCAGCATGACGGGTGGACGAGGTGTGTTTTTGGTCTCCGCAATTTATGTTTTTATTGCTGGTTATATCAACAACTATTACAAATTGTCAATTCCCCCTACAAATTTAATATGTAGAAATCATTATTTTGACTTTTCTGGTCTAAATTTTTTCCAAAAGAGTGATTTTGGAAAGGTTTTAATCTGTGATATAAAAATATTTTTGACAGTCGAATTTCATTTTGATCATGGAACTCGTCATGCACGAATGAAAAATATTTTTGTCAACTCT
>MJUT01058894.1:1230642-1258802 GCA_002080005.1 Gigantidas platifrons | reverse complement strand
TGTTATCCGATCATTAATTATTCATCAGTTCATATTTACTGGTTGTCTGATTTGATATAACCGACATATTTAATACCTCGAACAATGTAATTTTCGAACATCTTTATTTCAGTATTTCATAGATAATTTTGCTTGATAATTCGTTATTATTTCCCTTTTTTTTGTTTATCAATTTGTTTTACAAGTCAAAATAATCTTTATATTTGTATAAATAATTAAAGCAGTTTTCCCCGACTTTTGTCAAAAATCTGTATCAAACACTAGAGCATGTTCATGTCAGTATTTCTGATAGTAGGTATCATTCTGATATAGCCAATGATACATACATTTAACATTTCGGTGGATTTTCCCAGTTGGTGTCTAAAGCATTGTCCATGTTTGACCAATGTTTACGGTGTTTCGCTCTATAACGGGTTGTACACATAATTATAAATACGAGGGAGTGAAGGTGCTGCTTGTAAACATTATCTCTTCAATTTATTTAGAACACCTCATTTGATTAATGAAAAGGGTGACACCGTGATATAGGAATTGTAACTTGATCAGTAGATAACACAAATGTCCATGCAGCCACGCCCACTTCCGGAACTATTTTATTACGTCACAATTTAAAAAATTAAACGAAACACAATACGACAATGCAGTTGAACATCCGTCCTGTTACTGCATTGCATTATGATTGATTCATTAATTGGTGTTTAACGGAACTGATTAACCCTTTTGTATCTTCAAACTCTTCTTAGCAGTATTTCAGCTATATTGTGGCGTGTATTTATTATGTAAACCTATAATAAAACAACATATCATGTAGGTACAAATGTAAGTAGAGTTTGAAGTTACCAAAGGGGTAATCAGAATCCGTATATCGAAGAACAGAAGAACAACACAACACAATGGCCAGAGGAAAAGGTACAAAAGGACAAACAAAGATCAACAAAACATACATATAAAACTAAAGATCAAGTAACACGAACCTCACTGAAGACTGGGGGTGAACAACTCAGGTGCTCCGGAAGGGTAGGCAGTTCCTGCACCGCTAGTGACACCCGTCGTGGTAATCTAGTTACCAATCCGGTGATAAGTCATGAACATGGAAAGGACCGGGAAGTGTTTAGAACAAGTGGAATAAGGGTAATAACAAAATTATCGAACTCCGAACAATCTTCCAAAGGGAAAGTCAAAACTCATAAGTATATAAACAGACAAAATCAGTCAACAACCGTCATTTGTGACACAGATATTAAGTAGCGGTCAACCAAGTCATGGTGGCGACCGTAAAACTTTCGAAGTGATGACTTCAACTTAACTAAGAGGGACCCTTGATTCAGTAGCTTCCTTGTTAGCAGCAACGAAATCCTGATAGGAACCGCAAGCTCTGGAATATCGTATCAACTGTGAGATATATACTCTATATGCAGGTGCTGCTGGAATCGTGTTACATATGAATGGAAAATTCACAATGAAAAAATTGAAATAATTTGTTTTGTCGTAAAGTGTCGTTCTTAACCACCCTCACTGTCAATTTTGAGGTGTAGGTCAAGGTATGAAACAGACCTATCTGTATCTGTGGTATCCTTTATTGCAAGCTCAATGGGTTAGATGCGATGAATGAAATCACCAAACGTAAAATTATTTAGTGAAAGGAACGTGAAATTAAAGGATTGGGCTATTTTCTTACTGTTTTTCTTGAGGAGCCCCTGTAATAAATCTACCTCATACGAAGAAAGGAACAAGTCGGCGAGAAGAGGAGTACAGTTTGTACCCATATGTATACCGACTGTCTGTTGAAAATCACATCCACCAAAGATAACAAATATGGTATCAATCAAAAACTCGAGCATGTTGATGAACATTTTTGTAGAATCAGAGTGGTTTTTTACAAAATAAGATATGTCCCTTCCTAGCACAAGGTACTTGTATTTGTAACTTATGGACGAATTCTTTTATTGCTTCACGAAAATAGGCGAAATAGTAGATATGCCCATTGTCGAAAGATTCGGAAGCTAAATAATTTAAAATCTTTGGAAGGAAGAAAACAAAAAGGTCGTAAAAGGAGAATAAAAATCGGCAAAAATAGCATATGACTGAAGGAAATATATTTTATTTTTGATGAATTGCATTATCTAGGAACTGTACACTTCAAACATGAATATACAAATGTATCTAATGAACAATATCAGTACAGAAGAACTGACAATTGGAACGAACAATACTCTAGTCTTATCAAATGAATGTTGTCCAATGATGAAAACAATATATCATGACCAGCTTATTAATTTACACTGGTGAAAAGAACCAATCGTGTAGTTTTCAAACGAAGAATCGCATACATTCATGCAAATGATGTGACATAATTATATTTACCCAGCAAAGAGCCAGAATTACTTGTTATACAGCTTAAGCACCCATCTATCCCGACTGAAGGAAATGATGTCAAATTGACTAGTGTTGCTTCATTTATTTGAGTTGCAGTGAAGAGGAAAAAATAACTTCTGAAATGTAAATAAGCATCTTCAGGTAGATGATGTTATCTTAGTTGATAGACGATATTGCGATGGTCAGGTTTGTTAGATTATTAGGAATATAATAAACAAAACCCTTAAAATACGCACAGGGAATACCCAACTTGTGAGTATGCATATTAATCTAGATTGAGTTTAGTAATAGTTAATGGTTCCATCCAATCTAAATAAAATTAGAAGTTGGTTATATACTTTGTTTCGGTTTGTTATTTGAGGATAAACTAACACATAACAGGATTCCGTTTCGGAACATGTCATGCAAGAAGAGTTTGAAGATACCAAAGGGGTAATCAGAATCCGTAAATCGACGAAGAACGGACAACACAATGGCCAAAAGAAAAAGGACAAAAGGACAAACAATAATCTACTGAACATACACATAAAACTCGATTAACACGAACCCCACTAAGGGTAAGCAGTTCCTGATCCACTAGTGGCACCCGTCGTTTTAATCTAGCTAAACATCCGGTGATAAGTCATGAATGAGGAAAGGACCAGAAAGTGCTTACGACAAGTAGAACATATCTGTGGTCATTTGTAATACAGATATTCACCAACGGTTAACCAAGTCATGATGGCGAACGTAAAACTTTCAGTGATGGTTTCAGCTTAACCAATATGCACTGGCGATAAACTGATCGTGGTAACTGCAGTTACAACGATCACAACATGGCATAGGTAAGATCGTTTTCTGTTAATTTCTCCATTCTAACGTGTTGTTGTCAATAATTACTCAGACGCAAGGTTGATCTGTGCGATTTTGTTGTATGTGTGTGTTCTTGATACCAGCTAATCTTAATTTAGTTTCACCAATCACTGTCCTTTTCATACCGAAAAGAGAAATATCGGGTCTAATCAAAGCTTTTGTAAGAGCTCTTGTCAGTACAATAATACAATTTGAGTGCACAATCAATTGCAATCAGTGTTACTTATAGAACTTCATCAACTTCTTACGGAGAACTGGCGGGAGAGTACAAACAAAATATTGTATTGATTTTGTGTTATTGTTAATTTAAAAGTGGTAAATTGACGAAGAAATGTTTGCTTTATGTCATTAAAAAACAGGAAATTATGTTGCATGATGTCATGTTTTGAACTACACCCGGGAAACCAAGTATATGTAGTGGGGGGAATATCCGCTGAAAAATACCGATCTTAAATACATGCATATGTACCTATAAAACTGAAAGCACAAGTCGAGCACACATTCTCCCCAGGTTGGTGAGCATTTTACAACTTTGGCATTGTGTACTCAATGTTACCAGTGTGTTGGGATTGTCAATTCTTGATTACCCCTTCGGTTTAATTATATTCTTTGGATTGACTTGACTAGATCAAAGCTTCACTTCCGGTATTAACAATTACCATGTTAAATCATCTATGACACGTGAAAAAAAAACGCGGGGAAAACCACGCTAAACATTACACTACCGATACGTTTTATTGGCGGAGGACAATAGCGATTCGTCACAAGTCACCGACAATACTCTCACATAAGGCTTAAATCTTTGCAAATCATTGATGGATTTGATCGAATCGGGTAGAGAATTCCAATCATGGATTCCATTGTAGTAAAATGTTGTTGATTCGATGCCTTTAATTTTTGGTGTAACATAATTAATCTGACTTGATCTAGTATTATGGGCATGATGTTCATTAATTTTGATGAAATTATTTTTCAAATAAGAAGGACATGTATCATAATAGANTATGTTGCATGATGTCACGTTTTGAACTACACCCGGGAAACCAAGTATATGTAGTGGGGGAATATCCGCTGAAAAATACCGATCTTAAGTACATGCATATGTACCTAAAAAACTGAAAGCACAAGTCGAGCACAAATTCTCCCCAGGTTGGTGAGCATTTTACAACTTTGGCATTGTGTACTCAATGTTGTCAGTGTGTTGGGATTGTCAATTCTTAATTGCCCCTTCGGTTTATTTACATTCTTTGGATTGACTTGACTAGATCAAAGCTTCACTTCCGGTATTAACAATTACCATGTTAAATCATCTATGACATGTGAAAAAAAAACGCGGGGAAAAGCACGCTAAACATTACGCTACCGATGCGTTTTATTGGCGGAGGAAAATAGCGATTCGTCACAAGTCACCGACAATAATCTCACATAAGGCTGTATCGAGGAGATATCGTTCCAGTCCAGAATAGAACTGGTCCTCGTTCAAACAAACTCTTGCATGGCATGCAATACATAATTTGCTTTAGGACTATCAATAAGTGGTAGTGAATACAAGAACGTGGATCCTATAATATGTGGCGAAGAAAACAGCAAAGAACATAAATACCTAACGCTGTTTGTTAGTATAGACGGAACGTTCGTATTGGTTATGGTTGTGGTGCTAAAAAACACTGTCAACAATATTTCAGTTATATCGCTGGCGGTCAGTTTTATTGGTGAAGGAAACCGGAGTACCTGAATAAAACAACCTGCCGCAAGTTACTGACAAACTCTAACACATAATGTTGTATCGAATACAACTCGCACGAGCTCACAACGTTAGTTGTGATATGCCCTGATTGCACATGTAGTTGTAAATCCAACTACTATGCAATGATGACCACGAGTTGTAGCAGAGGTCAACATGTTCGTTTATGCTGACAAAAATAAAGCATTAAATGCTGTGTTTTGACCACGAAAGAATGAACGGTGTTGTAATTAATATTTGTGAACTTCAAACAACCAAGATGAAATGAACAAATAATCAATTACGTCATAATTTCTAGGATGAGGTTACAATAGAAACTCTTTTTTAATGATATGATAAAAACACAGGACTAATGAAACAGAAAACGTATTGTAGAGAAATTGTTGGTTAAAGTCAATTTTCGAAAGATACATCAATCAAATTAAGTCAAAATTCACTGGTACTTACTTTTGTATTATTAACAATATAACATTATTGTACATGTACACCAGCTGTTACGTTTTAATGCAATTATATTACGCTAGCTGATTAATGTTTATCTTATTAAATTACACAATATTTTACGTGCAGTAAATATTATTTTTATTGACAACATCAATCAATATTTAACAGATGTAATCAACAATAACATGGTTAAGTTGTACCTCAGACATATTCATGTTCTCTGCCATTGTGAAATGGTTGATCCCATGTGTAATTTCCGTGTCGTAGCTGATTGGGGACAATATCAACTAATGAATCTCTGCTTCTATTATAATATAACTACATGCAACAGTCATTGACCCTGGTATTGTACCGTCCATGATTATGTGGTCATTCGTTTTTGTAATAGTATGTGGTGTTTTTGAGTTGACACGAATCTGTGCAGGGTTTTTAATCGTTTCTTTATATACCTTGGATATCCAGTTATGAAGAGGGGAGGGTCGGGATCCCAATAACCGGTTTAACTCCGCCATATCGTTGTGCTTGTACCACGCCATGACCTTGATTCTCAAGTCATATGTCGTTGTTCTCATTTTGTTCAGTGAGTTAAGATGATAATTGATTTTAGTTTTGCTGATATTGGTGGACTTGATGACGATCACTGTTTAAACTTGATTTTCATGATTATCATGTGTGAAGAGGATGAGACAATGGTATCGTGTAGAATGATTTACTGTGAGTGTTTGCTCAAAATCACGAAAACGATAATAAACAATTCTCAGAAAACCCGGAATGACGAAAAACGATAAAAACTAATGTCAGGTTCTCAGCGACGCTTACAGTATTGATAAATATGTCACTTGACCTATACGGTAAAGGGTATGTCCAGCCTTTTATAGGAATATGGTGCTTTACATCACTTTCAACAATATTTCAGTTAGATAGTGGCGGTCAGTTTTTATTGGTGGTGGAAATATTTTGAAAATGGTATAAAATACATGCATTTATTATATTAGTGTTAGTGGTATGGTGTGTAAACGCCACTCTCAATAGTATTTCATTAAAAATCGTTATGGTCACTTTTATTGGTGGAGGAAACCGGAGTACCCGGAGAAAAACACCGACATACCCCAAGTCACTGACAAACTTTATCATTTTAAGTTGTATCGAGTACACCTCGCCATAAGGGGGATTCGAACTCACATCGTCAGTGTTGATTGGCATTGATTGCACAGGCAGTTGTAAAACTAACTACCGTGCGATCAGGAACACGATCACTCTTGTATTAATTATGCAGTACCCACCATTTCTTTGGAAATGCCTGTCAGGGCCGTTGCGGTTTTCCCAGTTTTCCGGTTGTTGACTGATTTTGTCTGTTGACTTATGAGTTTTGCCTTTCCCTTTGGAAGATGCCTCGGTGTTTGGTAATTTTGTTATTACCCTTATTTGCTACTTAGAACAAAATTATCATGGAAAATAACAGCAATACTGTGTTGTATTGTGATTAAAAGTTGATTGAATTGTAATTAATTACTTCCTGAATCAAGGTTTTGCAGTGTATTTACAATCGTACGTATTTAAATGACGTTTTGTTTTGTTTCATGAACATAATTTGTCTTTCATAGATAATATATATTTGATCACCACTAATTACTACTAAGTCATTTAAGAACAGATGCTATTTTTGTGGAGAGCCAATAGTTTATCATAATCTTAAGCTTTTAGCTGATATAATCTGATTATCAAAGCGGAAATAATCCGTTAAATCTATTGAAAGTAGCCAACCGTTCGTCAATGGCATGGCTTACTAAATATATACATTATTGGAAGTTCCAGTCCCTACATTGTATAAAATGTAATTATTAATAAAACTATGGTACTACCCCCTCAGTCATAGGTGACCTTAGTCGATGTTGGCTATCCTCTCTAGACACTTTGGCGTTATTGCTTCCAAAACTTTAAATTATTTGACTTTCCAATCTTTCGATTTTGAGCGTATCTGATGAATGTTATTCTAGTAACGTACCTGATGAATGTTATTCCAGTAACGTATCTGATGAATGTTATTCCAGTAACGTACCTGATGAATGTTATTCCAGAAACGCGTTGTGCGCACTAAATTAGATATCTACGTTTTTATTACTATCACTGGGTCGATATCTCTGCTGGTCAACTATTAGTCCCCGAGGGTATCACCCGCCCAGTATTCAGTGTTACTAACACTAGGTAGATATCTCTGCTGGTCAACTATTAGTTCTCGAGGGTATCACCCGCCCAGTAGTCAGTGCTTCGGCATTGACATGGTTTATTAGATATATTTATTTCTGAAATTTACATTTCCTAAATAATGTAATTATTAATAAAACTAGGTTTTTGCCAACCCAGTACCGTTTATGCCCCTTTGGTTTAATAACTCTTAAGGACTATACAATATTTGGATTTCTATTGTTTTTGTTTATGAGCGTACCCGTCGTGCACACTAAATTAGATATATACATGTTTATATCATCTATCAACTTTACAGTTTTGATTTTGTTTCGAAATTAAGAAAAAGTTAAAGAATTGCTAACAAAAAGATAGTGTTAAATTTTTGTTTTCAATAAAATAGTTGCCAATATTTCCTCTGATCAAAAAGTGCTCGGAAACCAATGATAGATTATGGAATGACCAATCTGTTTAATATTTTATTCACGTTCATAACCCAGGAACATGTTAAGCACAAGAAGCAAACCCAAAGAGTCGACATTTGAGATTTATCAGATGAGTTAGTAAGTTGCTGTTGTGATTTGTTAAAACGTTAACCAATGACAGTGCTTGGTTTTCCATGCAATTTAAGTATTGCGCAATACTCTAGTTTCCCTCTATTTACGATCATCCAATTTGCAGTGAAAAACTGCAATATTTGATGAATTGTCTCTCTTGATAAGAGGGATAACCTCTGCCCGGGCTCTGGTGTGAGTGACCTTTTAAGAAAGGGATTACTATGCTATGCTATTTTATACGTGTAATGACAATAATTATACACTTTGCATAAGTAGCATGATGTTGGTGTTTAACACTACTTGAAACAATACTTCAGCTATATGATGGCGGAAGGCGGAGAAAACCACCGACCTACCACATGTCTCCGGCAAACTTTAGTGTTGTAAGCCCAACTTTCAAACGATCACGACCATGCAGACCCTCCATGAGCAATGCACGTTTGTAATGACGAATATTTATATTCAATAAAACACAATATAAGATACATATTTGTCTAACTTTACTATAAGATACATATTTGTCTAACTTTACCGTTGCGAAACATCCATTTCTCGATTGGCAATTAATCTTTTCCCTTTTATGTATAATTTTACTTTCCAACATCACCGATAAAACTTTTCCTAGATTCGACTATGAATAACGTGATGGGCGTCTTATACGAAACGGGAACTGATTAATTTGGCGAGCATATATCAAACACATGTTTGCTGGGATTCGCGTTACTTATCTAATTAGTGTTCTGTGTTGTGTTGTGTTGTGTTGTGTTGTGTTGTCTTTTTTGTTGTTGTTTTGTTTGTTTTCGTTCTGTGTCTTGTGGCCAATGTTGCTTGTGTCTCTAGATTGATCACTCCTAATTGCTCCTTCGGGTTTCTCTAACATATTTATTAGGCGTGTGTAATAGGAAAAAGAGATGAAAATAAGAGCACAAGATATCACTTTCAAGGGCAATGTAAGAAAGCTGTCTTTGATTTTTAATTCTATTTTCAGAAGGCTGTGCTATAAGCAGTATTATGACTCATACAGACAAGTAAGAGTTTTCATTTTTAACTGTATTTCCTAATGTTGTAAGTTTTCTGCAATTATTAATTGGTTTCATATTTGTATTGGATCACGTAACAGAAAATAACAACAATAATTACACCATATCAAATTGCGTATTTATTTATTTTTTTTATGAAAACAATATCCATGGAAATAGATAAAATTGTCATGATGTTCTGAGACATAAATAGTTGTAGACTTTACTACATATTCGAATGAGATACACAATCCATGTGAAGAGCAACTTTTGATTGATTAATGCCTGATTGCTTATGCCCAGTGCCAAATAGTTCATACATATTCAGCACAGGAAGAAACTTAACAATACATTTGTATATGTATACAATAATTGTCTTGGTATGTGGTAAGAATTGAAAGATTCCAACCCGAGGGGATTGATTTCCCTTTCGCAAAGCAATTTGATTCCATAATCGTGTCCTTTTCACTAATTATTTTGAATATTTTGTTTTGTAGAAGACAACAAAATAATATCCAGTATGAAAATACAAATCATACAACGGATTGAAAAACGGATGTTCCACAGACTTTCAGTTCGGTTGTCAGGGATTGTCGACTGGATTGTCTCCCTTGTCAGCAAACTTTCGGTACAAATTCCAAATTGTCTTATTTTTTAACATTTAAATATTACGTAACTCAGGTATAATGATATCTAAAAGCGATACAGACATGCGGAATAGCATTTTGGTAACCGGAGAAATAATCTTTGACTACCACAAGAAAAGTATGGAGAGAAGAAATTGCCTTCTGCCAAGTAACACGAATGATACAATAATATAGACAAAATATTACAGCATTCTAGCAGCATACATTTCAACCAATCGGCATCGATATTTCAGTTAAAGATAAAAAAAAAAAGAAAAGCATCGATATTTCAGCTATAAAGTAAACAATAACTACACTGTTATTATATAACTATATTTGTTTTTCTACCAATGCTTTGTACATGTATTTTCAATTGAAATTATGCATTTTTTGTACGATACAAATAAGTCATGCGCACTAATTACATGTAGTCATATCACATCGAGGCGGCCATTAGAAAATATCAAATTAATCAATCTTTGCTAAAGGAACCATTCATCCCATGTTGTTATGCTGACATTGTAGACTTAAAGATTATCCAGGGAAATCACCGGATTGCAGTAAATAAACATTCAAATTGATATTATATTCTTGAGAGTAAGATTTAATGATTGTGTGTGGTAGATCGTTAAATGATAAATATACAGGCCAAATCAGGATTACTAGTGTATTGTTTTGATTTTATGTTATTTTATTTTATGAGAAAGTCTTATTCAGTATTCTTTGGAATTTATAAAGTTTCAATTAAAACTGATAGAAAAAAAGATTAAATTACACTATATTTCCGATACACCGATTTCACAACAGGTTGTGAATATGCTTCTTGTACTTTAAGCTCAAATGATGCAATGCCATCGCATTGATGGTGTAATGGATAACGTCCTCGCATCGAATGCGGTAGATCGTGGGTTCGAGCCCCTATCGGGTGAAACCAAGGTCTATAACATTTGTATTTTTAGCTTCTCCTTTAAGTACACATCATTAAGGAGATACTTCAAAGATTGGTTGGCTCGGATTCAGGATAATGTGTCCGAGTGTGACGACATGTCTGCCCGCGCAATGTTGTTTTTCAGTGAACTAGCACTATACAAAGCCAACTAAGAGTGTTGGTCTAGTACAAAGCAGACCTCATCATCATTTCATTGACAATTAACGTGTTCTCGCCCTGATACAGGTGAACAATTTTTGTGTTAAGCAACACTCACTCACTCTAATGATGACACCAATAACACTAATAGCTTTGTGCCAGTGCCATCATTTATTGTACCAATTACAAATAATATGCTGCTAATGCAGTTCTTTTCTCAACAATAAATACATGATGGTGTTCCTATTGATTTTGATTTGATTTGATTTTTGGTGTGTTAACGCCACTTTCAACAATATTTCAGCTATATCATGGCGACCAGTTTTAGTGGGGAGGAAGCCGGAGTACTCGGAGAGAACCACCGACCATGGGCAAGCAACTGGTAAACTTTATCACTTGCTGCTGTGAGTCGAGTGCACCCTTTTTTGTATGTTCGTATTGATGACGGAGTAAATGGTACAGAAAAGTATTTGTGTGAAAATCAAAATGGAATCTATTCTATCGGAAACAAGGCATGGATCACCCCTTTTATCTCTGTATTTTATTGTATGGTCACCGTGACGTACTTACAAATGAACATATAATAGCTTATAAGTGATGTGTGATTGTTGTCTTACCCCATGTGAACAAATTCTCAGCAATATTATGGCGGGAGCAAGTTGGATTTCCGTGAAATGATGGTTACAGCGGTGTACTAGATCAACGCGGTTTGGATTTTTATAATGTTTGTTCACTGAAACAACAGTCCGTGGCTTGACATTTCGCGCCACTCTGACACTCTCCTAATTTCGAAGCAGTCTTTATTGTTACTAATAAATGCTGCGTACTTAGCGGATAAGTAACACATAACAATGTTAGAGTCTTTCCGTTGATCCTATCGGGTCTCGAACTGCAATCGTAGCTGTCAAGCTACACATTATGCCGCCTATATTGTTTACCGTAGTAAGAAAGGATATAGATGTAAATGAACTTGGAAGACTATCCAAGTTTACATCAGATACAAATTGATGTTAATGAATAAGTGAATATAATTATTAAATGGTATTTACCGATATTCTACAGGTCAGTGGTACCGTAGTGTAAATATCAGGAAATAAATAATAAGTTATATAGTACAATAATACATTTATTTAATGTACTTATCGATATAATCAATAACACATAAAAACAAGATCACATTTATTGAAATGTACCTTTCCATATAGCCAATAACCCTTTTATTAGCCTGTTTTTCATAATATATTTTAGCTATAATAGTGTTGTTTGCTTCTTATATTAATTTGTAATTGTGACAGACTCCCACCTAAGACTAACTTCAGATAATTACTCCATCTAAACACTGTAGACCTATTCATCAGCACATTTCGCCTTTTACAATTAAGAGGCCACCCTTGGGACCAGGAAAATATAGCCTTATAAGACAGGTGAACTCTTGAAAGAGGTTCAATTCATATGAATTTTCTATGACAGGGCAAGAAAAAGGTGACTTTTAAATACAGGTGACTGCTTAATAGAGGTGACCACATGAGCAGGATTGACTGCATTATCAATATATCTTCTGCTCAATAGTTCATTACTCCCTTTACCATTAGGTGCTACCTTTAAATGTCATGCATGTTTTCCTGTTTTTAGTTCCATGTTATGATATGGGATACGATTTCCGCGTAAAAACGGTGTTCGATTCGTCTCGACTCCCAATTGTTTTGTAGGGGGGTTCATGTTCTTTTTATGTTTGTATTTATTTAAGTGTACTGGTGTCAAACACGTTTTCCTGTCAGAAATGTCAGTGTCGTTTAACAATACTAGTAATTTAAAGACAAATATAATCTGTTTATTACTGTTAAACTAGATTTATTCTCGATAGTGTATTGGCTAAACACAAATATACATTTATACAAAATGGATATTAAGCACCCGCATAGCATACATTGTGGGGGCCCGGGTGGCTCAATGAGTTAGGTCGTTGGATCTAACAACTCATGCAAGCCTATCACTAATACGGCGTGGGTTCGCGCCCGGCTTTGTGAATTACAAAAAGGGTGCACTCGACTCGCAGCCGCAAGTGATAAAGTTTACCAGTTGCTTGCCCATGGTTGGTCTTTCTCTCCGGCTTCCTCCATCACTAAAATTGGTCGCCATGATATAGCTGAAATATTGTCGAAAGTGGCGTTAAAACACAAAAATTCAAATCAAATCAAATCAAATCATACATTGTGTCAGCGATTTTCAGGCGGCTCTTGAATGGAAGGCATTGAAGACCTACTTGAAAAAGGTATACAATGTGAATTACTGACCATTAACTGGCTTAACTCCGTCCCTTTTGAAGTCCTGGATTTAATGCCATATGTGGTGGTATTTTAGTGTTCAAGGATTTAAGGCTAGAGGTGTTTGTCGGTTTGTTGACATTGGTAGAATTGTTGAACATCAAAATGTGTTTACCTTTTCTTATAAAAGAATAATTTGGATGTTTGCAGGAAATGTTTGTAGACATGTAGTTTAAGAGACATAATATCACGTTTCCGAGTCAATCAGTACTTGCTCTTGCTCGTTAATGTTGTATATTTATAATGGAAGTAGCAAATGATAATGTTGTAGTCTTTGCTTTGATCTGACTGGTGCTGGCAGCCAGAATATATTGAACTCCAGGGGAGAACACTAACAATTACACCACCGATGCGGTTAATGCAGTTTCAAATCAAGGCTGTGTACTATAATTATAATATTCGTATGCATGACAAAGGAAATAGGCCGCATAGGTCGTGTATAATGTGACGGTTAGCGTGAAATATATATGCTTTAGACATTTACAGGAATTACACTCTGTGCAATGCATTCGCATTGAAAAGGTAGGAATATACATGTAGAAATTAATGAACATAAGATCAATTTCATATTTATCAAAGAATAATAAAAGTATAAAAAAGTATTTACTTGGAAAATGTTACCCATAGAGGTCTTTCTCATTTAGAAGTTAATATGTGTTCACAGAACGAGCTAATTGAAGATTCTGTAATGCACTATGTTGCGTTATTACCTGAATTATCACCACCAGGCTCTTTAGTAACCAGGAACTAGTAATGGACATCAATTAGAATGGCTCAGTAGGTTGCACTTCTATCTAGTTCAGATTTGTGGAGGTGACTTCAGTCAAAATACAACTGCTTAGTCACTTCTCTTATTCCAAGTAGAGGTGTTCCGAAATAATGGTCTGTTCTTTACAATTCTTATATGATATTCTTTATTGGCTACTTAAACAATATCGTGATACAATTTCCTATATATTATACTTCGCATATGCGTTTTCCAGGGCAAACTGGGACCATCATTCCCCGTGTGACCTCATTTATCTATGACGTACTGTTGTGTATTCATACATTTTAAAGTTATTGTTGATTCATTAAATATTCATTTGTTTTTACAAAATACTAGAAATGATTATCTATCGGCTTTTACATCAGGAAATTGTCGATTTCCGGTAAAGTCATTTAGAAGAAACGCTGGCGACATTGACATATGGCCACTTATTTATTTGACAGTGACATAACATATGGTTACTACATTATTTTACGATTTTTTTTAATTATTTTACTTGTTTTAACAGTTAAAAGCAAAATGCTATCAAATTGGGAAATGTCAATACCTTAATTACAATCTGAGGTATTTGTCTATTAGCAGAACCGACTGTAAACATGAAGCTTAATGGATTTTGTTATGAGATGCATTTCTAAAACTGCTCTCCTGATTTGAAAAAGTTTTTTTTTCTATTTCATGATTTATTTTTCTTATTTCTATTAGGAAAATAAGGTAAAACAAGGCATAGTGTTTAAATTGAGCTCTCCTAATAGATTGGCTTTACCTGTACTTACGTGAGCAAAAACCATTTCAGAGCTCTTAGGAAAATACCTAGAGTTGAGTAATCATGCATCCATCCTTCTCTGCAGTGCTTTATCCCCAGTGAATCCCGTGTAAAGAGATACGACACAGTATTTCGGCTGCAATGTAAAGCTGTTTGTTTCCATTCCATGGTCGGGTAATCATGTTACCATCCTCCTGCAAAGTGTTCCTCCCCTATGCATCCCCATTTGATAAAATGAGGACATAGTTTATCAGTATCTTATAACGTTGGTTGTATTGCACTAATTAGATACACAGCACGGTTTTAGATCTAAAAATAAATTGGTGCCTCGTTAATAGATAATGTCAGGTAAGACAATATGGGTACTGGTATTGTTACAGGAGTAGCTCTAAGGATGCCACTGATATAGCTGAAACTGCTTGCCCTTCTGGTTTTCATTGGAATTCGTGTTGCTCAGTTTTCAGTGTTCTGTTTACTAGTTCTGCTTTGTACAATTGTCCTTTTTCTTTCGCCATTGTATTGTATGTTCTTCTTTAATTGGGCCCGGGTGGCTCAATGAGTTAGGTCGTTGGATCTAACAACTCATACAAGCCTATCACCAATACGGCGTGTGTTCGCACTCGGCTTTGTAAATTACAAAAAAGGGTGCACTCGACTCGCAAGTGATAAAGTTTACCAGTTGCTTTCCAATGGTCGGAGGCTCTCTCCGGGTAATCCGGCTTCCTCCACCACTAAAATTTGTCTCCATGAAATAACTGAAATATTGTTGAATGTGCCGTTAAAACACCAAAAAAATCAGATCAATTTTCTTGAATTGACTATTTCTGACAACTCCTTTAGTATCTTCAAACTGTTCCTGAAGTAAGAACTTATGTGTTAGTTTATTAGGAGTGGTGGTTGATAGTCTGTTACAAGAACATGCCAGTGACATTTTTATCCCATCAACTTTTTCTTTACATAGTTTGTAAACATGTTATTGGCATCAATTTAAACATGTATTAATGCAATCACGCAATAAATCAATGAAACGTGGAATAACAGTTGTAGTGAAGACAATTTTAACCTTCATCTATTGGGTCCTTAAAATAAATATAATCATTAATGACACTGCAATGATATTTGTACAACATAATGTATAAAGTTTGGAGTGACAGAAATAAAGGAGATAACTGTCCAATACATCCCCAATTGTGACGTATCATTATTGACAATCGCGTAACGTCATATAAGTGATAGATCCGTCTTAAATTCAATATACTATCTGCCATAGACACATACCAATATCACCTTAAAGTAGATTTTGATTATGTTATAGAAGATATAGCTATATTGTGACATCAGAAGAATTTCTGTTGGTGACCTGTATCTGACTTTTGAGACACAATTTTCAGTTGACGGAACTTGTCAGGATATACACGTCACAATATGAAAAGAATCAAACGTTATTGAGATCTAGATTCAATTGGATATGGCGGTAGAGGTCAGGAAACTCTAGCATGTGCTGACTAATGTAAATTTGATAACATATTAACAGCCATCAATCACAGTTGTGCTTGGTATGAATTATATACACTGTTCTTGCTTTAGATAAAAGAATACAGCAAATATGAATATCTGTTAAAACTACAGCAAAGGGAGTTTTATGCAAATAGTATATGCAATATTAACATGCCTACAAGGTTCTGTTAGAATGTAATAAGTTTTCGAATTATGACATTCATATTCAATAATCATGAATTTCTTTGTCTGAGTCTAGTACATATTTTCGAATGTGTATTAATACATTATAGAAAGAGAGTTTAAATACTGGAGCATGAAACTGCTAACCCTTCATGAGCATCTGTGCTCACCCCCGGTTTTAAGTGGGGTTCGTGTTGGTCGGTCTTTAGTTTTTGTGTTTAATTAAAAAATAATTCATGAGGGCTTGAATATATATTGATTTTACCACGGGTTGGCCCTTTATGCCCCCAGGAATTATTTATATTCTAATAGGAAAAATACGGTATTTGAATAGCCAAAACAAATTATGACGTTGCCGATCAGCTGATATACCAATATACGAATATTTTACCACAGGTTTGGACCCAAAGCGTTTGAATGACGTCATATTAGAATGTATTATAGATCATTGTTTGTGCTTTTGTCTTTTTTCCTTTTGACCATTGACTTGTTTCTTCTTCGAATTCTCCGATTTATTCATTTTTTTTTATTACCCCGTTATTATCTTCAACCTTTTCTTTGTAAACAGTGATGGTCAACAATTCCACCAATATTAATGAATAGTAACAATCTCATTCAATCCAAAAGAGACCAATACATCATTCATTTTTGCTGTAAATGAACATGAGAGACTATCCAATATAATAGAAACAAATTCAAGTAAAGGGACGGCGCTTTTATTCAATGTACTGCATTTGTTTATCAAATAATTCCATGAACACGTTCGTGAGCTACACATTTATGTTACAATTACTATTTTCTATTTGCTCTTTCGATAGACTATCATATATAACTCCCTTATGTTTTGTCCTCTGATTAAAGCATGCCTTTAGGCTCGATTATATTTAACTTACCTCAGTAGATATGTCCTGTAGAAATTAAATGATTATAACATGAGTATGATTTTCCAAATGAACAAAATGTGAATAGTTCCAATGACTATTGTCCTTTCCCGCATGTTTTATGGCTCAGATATTTTTGTTGCCTATTGTTAAATGAGTACAAAACAACTGCCGTATTTTCTGAAAAAAAAGTAGAAACAAGCTTCGTTGTTAACGTTTCCAATAATGTCTTCTATTACGTCGGTGTTTATAGTGTTTCCGTTTATTACTTTACGATGTACACGAATCAGGTATGCAAAATATATATTCGGGTACTTCAGTTTCCTCCACCAATGAAAATGACGGCCACGATATAACTGAAATATTGTTGAAAGTGGCGTTAAACACCATAAGCCAAACAAAACCAAAAGCTGTATTTTGGTCATTGACCGTATATAGCAAAAATTACCCAATCGATACATTTTGAAAGTTCAAAGCAAACTTGTCCAGGTTAATAAATATTCATAATTATCACATATTTTATTGAAATAAAGCCGAATTTGCATGCGTAATAAAAACATTATTTGCTGCGTGTTATTTGTCCCCAGGGCAATAACATGTTATCTGCCTTCTTGTGAAGGGCAATAACATGTTATAAGTTATAAATAGATAAATAGATTAATACATGGCCTTTTTCATATTGGCCTTGTTATCATCCCTCGACTGATATCGTCCCTCTGGCCCATATCAAGATCTCGGTCTGATAACAAGGGCAATATGAAAAATGCCATGTATTAATCTATAAGCATCATATATAGCTTCTGATATCTCCCTTTGATATTTCTATTGTTTCTTATCAGAGAGTATATCTGCATTATAAATTTACTTGTTGTATATGTATATATATAACAAATAGAAAAAAAACTCACATATATAGAACATGATATTTCCGAACTCCTCCCCCATTGAAATATTTGATACTGTTTAAAATATTAGAACATGAATTATTGATGATACAATGTACCAGCGCTTGAATAATTAGTAACAGCAGTGGTATTATCGATGGTATTTCATATCGTATACATATAATTCTTCCTTAATGTCAATTCATTTAAATTATTATTAAAATATGCTACATATATGGTTCTCCAGTTCTAGGTATCATCAGAGCACATGCGTGATGATTGCGAGGGTTTAATATTGTTCTACGTAAATGACCAATTTTCCGTTCGTGATACATTCATGCCTTTGCACATCATGTTAGTCAATGGCAATCATTGATTACGCCCAATCGAAGCAGTGACAACATTGATTGATTGATTGGTGTTTAACGTCAACCACAAGGACATTTTCATATTCATCATTGTTATTTTGATTGTTTTACATTTATGCGAGAGAAAAACAAAAATGATACATAATATAGAATAATTGCATAATTTGAATTTGGGAAGCTGAAAACTTATGGTAATCCGTCTCCAATAATACCAATGAAATCATCAAATTCTGTCGTCGTTCGTTCGTGAATAGCCGTTTGAGGAAAGATCTGTGAAGCGTAGTGCGTTGTTTTCATTATTAATATTACCACAAATAATGTTTTAGTTTTGATGAACAAATCCAATAGAAAAACTATTACTAGTATATTAACTACTCTATACAACAGTATCTGCTAAAGTTTGTCAGAAACATGCTACCATTATACATATTTTGTCACAGTAGTGTTCAAAATGCTGTTATAGTGACAACCAGCACCTTTTAACCATAATGGAAGCGGGCGGTTTGGCGCCGTAAAATCTTATTCAACCCACCATTTCTTTGGAAATGCCTGTACCAAGTCAGTGCCATTGCGGTTTTCCCAGTTTTCCGGTTGTTGACTGGTTTTGTCTGTTTGTTGACTTATGAGTTTTGCCTTTCCCTTTGGAAGATTGCTCGGTGTTCGGTAATTTTATTATTACCCTTATGCAACAGTCTTGGGGGTTTTCTCAGAGTACTCTGCTTTACTCCACCATTAAAGCTGACCAACACAATATAGCTGATATATTGGTGAAAGTGTCGTTAAACACCATAACTCTAGCCCATTATATTAACTACTCGATACAACATTATGTGATAATGTTTGCCTGTGACTTGCGTAACTGTTTTCCTACTGTACACCAGGACAGGCACTAGTCAGAGTACAGATAACACGAACGGTGTATCGAACGACCAACTATCGATCATAAGTACTTTCATAATAAATTGAGGAAAGACATCTATAAAATGAATTGTCTGAAAATGCTATGCATAAAATGAAAAATACCACACTGTCAAAACGATTACAAAATCAGATTTCAAAATCGTAGAAAGAGGCAAAATCGATACACGTAGCACACAAATACATGACCTCTGACCCCTAACACACAAATACATGACCTCTGACTGTTATGAAGTTACACGGGTCCATTCTTGACTTCCGTTTGTGAGTGATTGCTGTTTATTAAATGTGAAATATTGTCATTTTATAATGGCGACAACAAGTTACATTTCGCTGAGATGATGATGGCCGTTTTTTTTTCTAGACCAAGACGCTGTATTGAATTATTATAGTATTAGCCCACTGAATCAACACGCGCAGATTTACATGTCGCTTGAATTTGATACATTATCATGATTCTGAACCAAAAATCAGTTTTTGTTCACAATCCTTTATTGCGTACTTACCGGAGAAGCAACACACACCAACCTGATAGTCTTCAAACGGCTTTGACCTGACCACAGATAGAACTAACTATCTACCACACAAGAGGTGAGCACGCTTACCATTACAACACTACCCAATTGTTTATTATTTTTCATATCATCATTTATATGTCATCTCACTGTAAAGATATGATCCACGTAAATACAGCCGGACAATTACAAATATGACAATCCAGAATTACCAAAAAATGCAGTGAAAGGAAAAACTCTACAACAAGAAATACATCTAATTACTCATACTGTGTATGTCTATTGGTGTACTTGTTCCTAAACCCTTTTACATTGCAAGACCTTTCCTACTTTGGCTATGAAAATACACGTACCGGATGATTGTTTTTCCAGAAGCGATCTGTGCGCACCGAATTGGATATCTACTTTTTCTTTATTGTCATCATCTTTTTCGTGCACCTGTCGTGTGTGGTGGCAAAGCCAAAATATCTTAAATACAAATGTTGACATAAACGTCTTATACGCAAGCTTAATGTGAAATAATATTGCATTAAATCGGAGGTGGTAGGCGTAGAGAACATCGTGTATACGCTTAAGTCGTAGTGAATGCCACAATAGCTGTTACACATTCGACATAAGTAGATGTCTGTCAACTTGATGACGG
Source organism: Gigantidas platifrons (assembly GCA_002080005.1). NCBI lineage: Eukaryota > Metazoa > Mollusca > Bivalvia > Mytilida > Modiolidae > Gigantidas > Gigantidas platifrons. The sequence continues at coordinate 1,238,168 of MJUT01058894.1, read as the reverse complement.
AAGCAGCTAATCATGTTTATCGCTGCAAGGCATAAGTAACACCGATAATAAAGAAAAAACACGGTATAGTAGCATTAATCTATCCGCTCCCATATAATATACTTTGGACGTAATTATTTGTTGTCTTGCACAACTATCTGACTTATGTGTCCATTATTAAATTTAATGAACAGTAACATTATGTCCGTACAAGTACATTTTTGTATTTTGTTTGATAATTAGCTATTACTATCTAAACGCGTTCAAACCAGTTCATATGTAAGTATCAGAAGTATGATCTGGTTCCCTGTCTATGACGAAATAGTGTACAGAATTATGGAAAGAGAGTTGATGGTCAACACATCTTCCTGTATCAATGGAAATTTATGAACATATGGGCAGATAGGGAGGAACACCATAAAGTATTGAATCTTACTTCACACCACCCATTATGTACGCATTGTATCTCCGGATGTGACGATTTTGTCTGAGTTCCATTGTAATTGTTGACATTGTGCAAGAGTACACTGGGCAATTACACCCGCAGTAGTGACGTCATAATATCTAAATATAGTACAACCGTCATGTCAGTAAGATATGTGCCGAATATCAATGCAATAGTTATTTCTGTTCTATTTCACATGTTCACTCGAACAGAAAACATTTCATTTATTTACTGGGCTATATGACGAAGACCAGTCGACCAACATTTGATGCATCAATGAAACATTCAACTAAATCGTTGACAGTTGACAATTCGAGTGTACTACGGTGAAAATTGTTTACACATGTATCGAAAAATACGGTTAGAATTATAGTGTTAGGTATTAACGCTCCTTTCAACAATATTTCAGTTATATTGTGGCTGTCAGTTTGATTTGTTGAGCAAACCAGAGTATCCACTGACCTGTCGCAAGTCACTGACAACTATCGCATAAAGTGGTATCGAGTACACCTCGCCATGAACAAGATTCGAAATCACAACTTTACAACTTTAGTGGGGTTAGGCATTGTTTGCACAAGCAACTGTAAATCCAACTACCATACGATCACGACCACGACGACCCGAAAATATTATTTATGCATAAATTTACAATAGTCTTAAATAAACCAAATTATTTTTATTATTCGTCGAGTTACGGAAGCAACTACTGTGCTTTTAAATCGATATTATGTAGGACTGATTAATAGAAGATATACGTTATATCTAATCATATTCTGTAACAATGTTCCGGTAACATTCAAATTATACTGGTTTTCTTTCAAAGCAATAATAAACAGTTGCACAAGTACGGGTTCCCATGTAAACTGGTTGACCATTCTCTCCTTAATTTGACTAAAACTTTCTTACAACACATAAATCCACCCAAAAGTTTACCTTCAGTCAAACATTATTTTCCCCTTAAATAATTTTCGAAAGGTTGTCTTGGGCATAATTCACCTTGGCTCGGACATCAGTTCTGCAGTCAATACAATCCGTGGACGTGTGTCAATATTTTAAGATAGTTTAACTCGACCAACAAAATAATCATGGATAGACGTTACTCCACAGCTAAATATTTTCTGACCTGCTCGCAAGACGTTTCTTGTAGGTGTGTCCCTCTATATAAGCTAACCTTTTCTTCGATACAAATCTCCCATCTAAACGTTTCTTGGGTTGTAATTCTAATTCCTGGTCATTAAATTTGTGTGTTGTAAGAAAGTTTTAGTTGGAGCAATTGTGTACAAACGTACAAGGAAACATGTGTTTGTAGGAGAAAAGTGTTGCCTGAAAGACTTACGCTGACGGCGTGTTGCTTGATTAACAGATACGTCCAATGTAAGTTTTGACAGGATGACCTTAATAAATGAAAACCTTAGTCATGACGATTTTTTTTATCCAATAAAAGATTTGAAAGGGGGACTAAGTTCAAGAACATAATTGGTTGCATGACGTATCCCAAGAAATTATTTTCCTGGAGGACTTATATACATCAACGACCATCCTATATTAGCTTGCTGGCCACGTTAAACTATATTAATCTAGTATACTTTCTATTAAAGCTATATTTCAGAAATCATCATCAACATTTATTCATTCAAGCCACCCACGCAAATAGAATAGAAAACACTATATCTGCAATGACCGCGACGAGACCCAAGTAACTAAGTCAGTAGAGATTTCCGAACAGAGGTAAAATCAAAAAGAAACAATTAAATACATTGTATCAATATAAATTCTCATCTTCTTTGACTATGTCGATCAATATAAAGTCAAACTTGATGATAGGTTACAAAGAAATGTCACCATCCATGGACTCTGCGTGATTAAATCGTTTGCTAGTACCACAATGGGGAATGGCAAAATAAGTTAAATCGTGATTGTTTTTAAATGCTTTAGCCTAAATCCAATATTTACAGTCATTTTATAGTAAGATAATAATAATACCGTGATTTTTTTGTCACAATCCGACGATATTATGTCTATATTATGTTTATCTTATGAATGAATCACTTTGGCTTGTTTTATTTGGTTTTCTATCAAATCAAATATTTTATTGTGTTATGAATTGTTTTTGCAATATTGGTCAAATAAACACCATAAAATAGTAAATAATACATAATCACATATTTTATTGTGCTATCAACTGTTTTTACAATATTTGACAAATAAACAAAATATAATAGCAATTAATACATAGATGAACAGATTAAATGGGTATTACCAAGGGGTAGCTTGTCCATGATAGCATGTATTGAACTGTATATTGTTCATTGTGCTGCTGCTGGGAGAATATTAGTCCTCAAAGATATCATCTGCCCAGAAATCAATGTTTTGCCAGAGATGTGGTTTAGTAGATACATCTGATTCAATTCACCATTTCTTTAGAAATGTCTGTACCAAGTCAGGGCCATTGCGGTTTTCCCAGTTTTCCGGTTGTTGACTGACTTTGTCTGTTTGTTGATTTATGAGTTTTGACTTTTCCTTTGGAAGATTGCTCGGTGTTCGGTAATTTTGTTATTACCCTTATTTATGGCTTAGTAGATATATCTATTATTGAAATTTACAGTTCCTAAATAGTATAATTATTATTAGAAGTAAGACCCTCCTCCCTCAACCATGTGTGACCTTAGCTATCCTGTTTTTACGACTTAGCATTCTAGCTCCCGAAAGACCTTTAAATTATTTCGTTTTCCATTCCTTGTACAATGTGCGTTACGCATGATCTTATTTCAGATAACCGTCATGCGAACCTTATTAGATATTACCATTTTCACAGCGTCAATAGATTGGGTTGAAGCGTTGCTCCTATGTTGAAAACATCACTAAACATGTACTGCTGCCATCATGAACTTGTTGATCATTACGAAGCATCCATTTCTCAAATGGCAATACCTAGTTTCCCTTTGAATTCCTCTGTAACCGACAAAGCTTTTACTGGAGTGAGTAACACAGTGGGTGTCTTATGGGAACCAGAAATAATTGTTTATCCTTCGCGAGCATCTGGATTCACTCATGGTTTCTTGTCGGGACCATGTTGTTCTACTGCTTAGCTTGCAGTGTCGTATTTTCTGTTTTGTTTGCCTTCCTTTTGTATCTTGTGATCAAAGTTTATTGTGTCTCTCGAATGTCCCTTCGGTTTTCTCTGACGTTGGTTTAAGGTGATATTATATGTGTTGAATACTCCCCCCTCCCCCTTTCCACAAAGCGCGGGAATCAAAATACTTTATCTTCAAATGATTAATGGTTATTTCTTTGTATAGTCAGTAATTCTTTCTTTAAATTTTACCACAATTTTCTCGTCGAAAACTACAGGATTATTTTAAACTATTTATGTATTGCATTTTGAAGGTAAATTATTTTGGCATATAATTTGGCTACATAGTTGCAGTGTCCAATTATAACTTTTCTGCACATTTCACCAAATTTTCTTGTTAAACACTTCATGATAAGATTTTTGAGGTCGATGTTTGGCATAAAAAATCATATCCTCCTCCTAAAAACTACTCAAAATGGTTGTTGCCCTATTGATGTTTGTCGGATGTTGGCATTGTCAGATTGAAATGTTATCACCCCAAGAATCAATACCATACAAAGTTATTGTGATCCACTGGCAGTAATACTTGTAAATGTACAATAATTACTGAGTGCTCGTCCTCCTCAAGGATTAATCAGCTGTGATTTGTAACCTTTAATTATATTATCTGCCCGAGCGTTCATTCGTTACATTAAACATTTATTGTATGTATTATATTAATGTGATATTTTATTGATGATTCAATGATTACATTGTTGATTTACTCAAATTGACAGATAGGTTGCTGCGACCTAGCTTGATGATGGATGAAGCTGCAAGAAAAAAGCCAAATGCACCCACACCTTTGAAGTCAACTTGTCATTGCCACCTGATCTGATGATGGATGGAGCTAGAATTCTCTGCCAAAAAAAAAAACAAACTCCATTGCATTCACACCTCTGAGCACATCAACAATGACATAATCAATCATTCTTAGATGGCCGATAGATAAGCTTTTTAGGAATTTAACAACTTGAATTCAAAAATAAGATATGGATGTAAAGATGACATGATATGTTCTACTTTATGATTATAACATATTACTGTTTTCAACTGATTTGGCAGAAACCAATACTTCAAAGAAAGTTTACAGTCGCCACCATGACTTAGTAGCTAACCGACACGGAATATCTGCGCTACAATTAACTCGCATATGATCCGAAACCAACCAAAAACATCAAATGCTCCAGAAGAGTAGGCAGTTTCTGCTCCAATAGAAGGACCCGTCGCTGTGATAAAGCATGAATACAGAAGTCTATTGGAGCAGGATCTACCTACTCTTCTGGAGCATTTGATGTTTTTGGTTGGTTTCGTCTTGCTCAATATTTATATTTTGGGTAGTGCTTTGTAGATCATTGTTGATATTTTGTCTCATTAAAATTTGTTGTTATTGTATTAGTCCCCGAGGTATCGTCCACCCAGTTGTCAGTCTTTTGTCTCTTTAAAATTTGTTATTGTATTAGTCCCCGAGGTATCGTCCACCCAGTTGTCAGTCTTTTGTCTCTTTAAAATTTATTATTGTATTAGTCCCCGAGGTATCGTCCACCCAGTTGTCAGTCTTTTGTCTCTTTAAAATGTGTTATTGTATTAGTCAACGAGGTATCGTCCACCCAGTTGTCAGTCTTTTGTCTCTTTAAAATTTGTTAATGTATTAGTCCCCGAAGTATCGTCCACCCAGTTGTCAGTCTTTTGTCTCTTTAAAATTTGTTGTTATAGTATTAGTCGCCGCGGTATCGTCCACCAGTTGTCAGTCTTTTGTCTCTTTAAAAGAGCCTGGGCCATTTTACCGCTGTTTCATTTCACTTGTCAAAATCGATTTCTTGAGTTATTTTTAAACCATCGGATGCTATTTAAAGAGATACAAACGTCATGAATTTTACCTGTGAACAGGTATTCCCCCAGCTGTAAGGTCACAACTATTGTTGTCTTCGTTAAATAATTTTCATATATTGTCTATTAACAACAGCAATTTTTACGCTATTTCTGAACAAGGTTGGCATGTTTAGCTATCGTCATTAAGAAAAGAGAAATATAAGGCTCACATGGAAATATAATATATCAAATAAGATCAGACATAAAACAATATTTATTCTTCATATGAAAGTTTGAAATTATTCAAAATTCATGTGCTTACCAAATATATATATTTCGTGAACATTTGGCAATATCTAACGAATAACCCATGGTTCTGAATGAGAGACATGTGAATATTTGTAGACTGTGCTCATCAACAAAAAATCGTATGAAGTGAAGCTTAAGTCCATGTGTTTTTTTTTTTCACATGTGATCAAACGGTGTGTAGTCATTTGTCCTGAATCAAAACGAATTATTTGTTAGGTTAAGTTTTGTTATGGAGCCGCAACCAAAAGGAATTTACAGCGTCAGGACACGCTATAGATATTAGACCGACACAGGTCAAGATACAATATATGCACCGGCCGACAACTGAAGTCATATATTCTTAGTATGGACAACACCGGACACCAACTGGTACAAGCAGACCTTGTTTAATAAATATAGACATCCTGGCCTTTTCAGGTATAGCTACAAGCGGACCTTCAGTTGTTCTGCATACGGCACAAATTCTCGTAGTTCTACCAACAGTAACGATTGGAAGTGTAATACATGTAGAAGTTGCACCTGATGGTGGTGATTTATGCTGATAATTTTTCGCCTTTTCTTTGATTTTTCCATTACCATAAAAAACTTGTCTACATTGATTTAGAAATAATTCATGGAAGCCATATGTATATATTGTTTTTACCACGGGTAGGCCCTTTATGTCACGAACTTTTATCCCGAGTGTTAGCGAGGGGTAAAAAGCTGACATAAAGGGTCTACCCATGGTAAAAACAATATATATATATGGCTTCCATGAATTATTTCGATTCTAATATGTAAAAATTGGTAAAATATCGTTATAAATTGTCGATGACGTCATAAATTACAATGGGTGTATTATTTTTACCACGGGTTTGGCTTCAAAGCGTTTGAAGGACGCCATATTAGAATTACAAATAATTCCACTTTCAAGAACATAATTTCCTTGACTTTGAAAATATTCTATTTGTTTCTCAGTTATTTTCGTGGTTTGGCCTTTTTTTTATATTTATAGCATACACAACACTTGATTTTCATTGTTGCTGTAGTAATTACACACGGACATATTTATGTTTTGGTCGACATTTTATGGAATAACTTACTGTTTATGTTTGTAAAATTTTGCAGAATGTAATTGTAAGCAAACTCACGGGAATAGGAAGTATGCTTTAATATACCTACGGACGGGACATAATACTATAAATATAAACAAGATAAATATAATTCATGCCAACTGGTGTATTTGCTTAGCTTTTCATAAAGTCAAGTGCCCACCAAAAATATAAAATTTGTAAGAAATAAAAATTACAGCTGTTGAAAAGACTCGAACCCATAACAAAAATCATAGATCACTTGGCATATTACATGACATCGACCCATCATACCGATTGAGCTACCAAACTTTGCGAAATTACATATACATATAGCTCATAGGTAAGTGCCCTGTGCGTTTTTTTTTCTAAAAAGTTGATTTTTCTATATCTTGGACCTTGACAACCAAACTCAATTTTTGTGGAGGGTTAAAAGACGTATAGACGATTATAAAAAACCATACTTCATGTTGGTTGTGGAGGTTCTTCATAGGGGATTCCCTGTTTCAAGTGCCTGAAATCCTTGGAAAATGTACAAATTACGATTTTGTTGGTTTTTCATGGTAGTTTTTCTCCGTTTTAATGACCATAATATAATAATATGACAATTGTACACAAAAATGTCGAACAGTATTTTTACTTCTTAAATTCATCATTTAATACCACGTGGTCAATATGTTTGAAATTGGCCCTCCTAGTGAAACAAAATAAGGGGAAAGTGGCCCATCCTCTTTGTTATTGTATTAGTCGTCGCGGTATCGTCCACCCAGTTGTCAGTCTTTTGTCTCTTTAAAATTTG
>MJUT01058894.1:1219744-1230420 GCA_002080005.1 Gigantidas platifrons | reverse complement strand
GGTATCGTCCACCCAGTTGTCAGTCTTTTGTCTCTTTAAAATGTGTTGATATTGTATTAGTCGCCGCGGTATCGTCCACCCAGTTGTCAGTCTTTTGTCTCTTTAAAATTTGATATTGTATTAGTCCCCGAGATATCATCCACCCAGTTGTCAGTCATTTGTCTCTTTAAAATTTGTTATTGTATTAGTCCCCGAGATATCATCCACCCAGTTGTCAGTCTTTTGTCTCTTTAAAATGTGTTGTTATTGTATTAGTCGCCGCGGTATCGTCCACCCAGTAGTCAGTCTTTCGCCAATGACATTGTTTATTAGATTTAGTCGCCGTGGTATCGTCCATCCAGTAGTCAGTCTTTCGCCAATGACATTGTTTATTAGATTTAGTCGCCGTGGTATCGTCCATCCAGTGGTCAGTCTTTCGCCAATGACATTGTTTATTAGATACAAATATTACAGTTACTAGGTAATGTACTTATTATTGAAACTTATGTTCTCTCTCTTTCACGCACATGTAACCTTATCCGTTTGTTTTTTTTATCATGTTTAGATCCTTTCTGGTGTCTTGCTCCCATAGACTAAAACATTCGTCTTTCCAAGCTTTAAAGCTTTAGCGTAACTGACGATGGTCATTCCAGAAGCACATCTGTTCTGCTTTACAAACGTCTATTTCTCGAGAACTATAACACTACAGTCAAAGCTGCTCTAAAGGCCCCATGATTAACAAAACCTCGTCTATGGCCAGCTTTCTCCTTTCCAATCTTGTGTGGTTTTAAGGCACATTTGTAATCAGGACATGATGGCTTGGAAATATTTTCGACCAACTTTTCACAAAATAAAATTTTGACCAACATTTTAAATTGAAATAAAACTTACTACTCATTTTAAATCTCATAGGACAGCGAAAAAAGAAAGACGTACAAAATGTATCTCGATTATTTAAATAAAGGGATCATGTACGGCAAATGTAAAATTCTGAAAAGGGAACAATTTAGCCTTTGTTTCTGATATTTATATTTTATCATGTTGCAATTATGTCCATTTTCTATATTTCTGTAGGTCCATTGGGTGCAATATTTGTAAAAAGCGCTGTATAAATCTAGAATGAAATAAATAGCTTATAACAGCTTAACTGACAGTTGCAATATTAAATGCCTCGTTAATGACGATACTTAACTGTTATCATACGTGATGCTATTTCTCATATTGGACGATCATACAAATTATCTCTTCATATAATTGGTAATTGAAATTTATTCATGACAATTTTTCTAAATTACACATAGGTACATTTGATGCGGGGCTAAGTTGTGAAAAATCATTTTTACGCATGCACAGTAAAATGTTGTAATCAAAATAAACTGGAATTGATTATTAAATAAAAATCTGCTTTGTCCATCCATATGCTGGAACGTTGATTAGTAATGTCGGATTTTATAGAATTCTATTACTAAATTGTGTTTAAATTTATTTCACAAGATAACAAACAATATATTATTGTTGGAGATGTATATCATAATAATTTATCAGAAATAATATTAAGTGAAATTATGAAGAAATTTAGTGTTATTATTTTTATATGGATTATTGTGATTATGATGCAAATGGAAGGTAAGTGTCCATCTTTTTAAAAATATTATTGTCCATCTTTGAAAATTACTGTCAAACCTGTTTTATGTTGCATTCCAAGGGAATGAGGAATTAGGATAACAAGACAGGTTCTCTTAGGTTAACTTCTATTTCTACCAAATATTGACCCCCCTTCAACAAGTTGATGATTAAGTACATAAGAGGTTGGACATGCCAACTGACAAAGGTTGAAACTATTTACAGATTTAATAAATGTATATTTGATAAAGGAGTCAGCAGTCTTGAATGTTTCAATAAAGCCCTTCAAAACTATACAGGCTTAATTAATATGAAATGCACCACGAAAGGAAATTAAAATTAAGTTCACATACATGTTGCTTCATAGAGGTGGTCAATAAAGTATGTTGGACTGTACCGCTCTGAGCATATCAGACTACGTTTATCAGAGTTATTGAAATTGTGCAAAATGTTGAGATATGGGTTCGAGAAAAATGTGAAAAAAGTGGTTGTATTTTTGCTTTCGTATTTGTTGTCATGACATATTGTCTCCAGCTATAAAAGGGTCACATGACTTTGATATTTTGCTTCCTTATTCCCTAAAAAGTAATATTTGTATTTTTATTGTTATTTCTAACATATGGAAAATAGCGTATAGTCCACACAACTTTGAATATTTACATCTTGTTCTAGTTCTTTTCTGTATAATACACAAAGCAACGATGACGTCACCATCGATTTGTGACGTCATTGTGCTGCTTCATTGTGTAAGATTAATAGATATGCATGTAAAAGACAAACACTTGTGGGATATTTGCATCATTCGCAAAAATAATAAATATTCTTACAGAATATGATTAACGTCTTTGACATAATCTTAGATAATATCATTGTTTCCATAGCAATGTATGCGACACTAATATTTCTAATGGCAGTTTATTTGCCATAATGTGATGTTGTAGTCGCATTGAAATTCATGTTGCATTATGCCTGATGTAGTATATCTTCTAATACTGGCAGTCTATGTAACAAATATATGACTATTTCACCTAGGCAATTCACCCCTAAAACAGTGTTCCCTTAGTTTCATTACCTGTGCTGTAGTTAGAGATAGAGTTCAAGTAAAGTTTGAAGACCCCAAAAATGTAAATCAAAGAAAGACGGACGATGCAATGGCCGAAAATAAAGGGACAAAAGGAAAAACAATTATATGTCCAGCACTACGCTTACAACTAAAGATTGAGCAACACTAAAAAAAAAAAACCCACACACACGCAAAGCAAAAACCCACGAGGTGGGCATAAATGCGAGAAACAACCACTATGGATGTTGGTAATGGTGTCACCAATTTGTTCTAACGATATCATTAATAATTATACATTCATTTAATACATCCGCCTATATTCCTATATTGTGATATGTTTTTTGGGAATGTTGACTATTATCTGTTGATTTCATATATTAATACAACGACATCTTCATTTGAATTGAATATTGAAAGATTGGTTGGTGGTATATTTCAACGCAAAATTAATTTCTTGTAGAAATATTAAACCATCTCTTTCGTATGTAAGAGGTTGGCAGATAATGTGTATGATCTTTACGACGTATTGATTGAATCAGAGATTGTTATGTTTTTATTTTTTTTTAACAAATTTTCAATTAACTATTGATACAGATTATTATTTATATATGTATAATATAGATACATATATACTTTGCGGCACTAAGCACGCCCCACCTCCATTTGTTCTTTTTAAATATTAAATAGAAAACATAAAAAATGAGACATGAAAATAACACCAATTATACACCATAGACAACATGTATAGTTTTCATTTGTTCAATTCATGTCCAACCCATTGAAAGTTTGATTCAAACATTGTAAACACAATTTGCCTCTGAAGGTGAAAATACACGTGCCAATGGAAACAAAGATGTAATAAAATCTGTTTGATATAATTTTATATTCATGCTGTAAATATGGGTCGTATCAATGGTGCCAAATGCATTATCAGGTGCGACAGTTTGCATGGCACTTTTATCGCTTTAATGTTCACCATTGTCGATCTTCGACAACGTTTAATGACGGTATATAATATAGTATTAAGCGATTCTTTTCAGGAGTTCATGCATGTGTAAACGGCGCCGATGCACTCACAAACTGAATGAATGTCTGAATGAACTCTTCTGAAAAGAGCCGTTTAATATTTATAATTCTTCAATGCAATGTTGAACATAAAAATGTATTCTTCCATATATCTGGCCTAAAAATCGCACAAAATGAAATTCCGCGAAATGTTGTTGACGACTTTGGCACATTAACAACATGACATCATATGAAGACGTCCAGTTTAAAACGTATATGCTTCAATTTTGATAAAATTTAACTAAAGTAAGTTTGCATGGCAGGAATTTTAATTATTTTTGTGTATTGCTCTAAATATGACATGTAGAAATTCATGTTTTCAAGTTGGTGGATCCTTCCAGCTGAACCCTCAGTTACGACATATACATTGATTCTATAATAAATATTGCGAGATAAATCCCAAGCGTATCAACCAACGAATAATCGTTGATTCTATTTTTGTCGAGATAGTAGACCGCGCCTAAAGACACCTTTACGGTGAACTCAATAAAAATAGCAAATTGTACTCTATTCCTAAAACCGTGGTTCTGTGTGTTTTATATTTGGTTTCATGGTAGGATCATGATATGGATGTGTGCAAGGGAACGACTTTTGCGTTGTTGCATACAGGTTGATCAGTGTTATGGTCTGTGCCATAATATCCCACAAATAAAATATATTTCGCTCGTGCATCCGGCATCACCCTTTGACTGCGCTATGGACATATATGTTCCTTGTTGGTAGATTGCGCTGGGGACATATATGTCCTTTGAAAAAGAAATTTACTTTTACTTTTATTTTCTTTAAGAATAAGTTACTAGTACTCAAATACATTATAATTAGATTGCACAATTTAAGGTCAGATACATATATTCATATACGTTTTTGTATATAATAACCACTTTAAAATTAATGTAAACGTCACGTTGCTGTTAAAATGACGTCACCCTGCTGAAAGGGTCATAACGTCAGGAATAATACCACACACGACGTTATGATTATACACGAAACGTCGCAGTCAAAGGGTTAAATAGAAATGAAACGGTTATTTCGGTTTGCTCCGTAACTAATTCAATAAGAACAACAATCAAATGTTTATATTAACTGTTTTAACATATTATGAACGACACGGCCTGAAAATTTGATCTAGTATTATAATTTCTTATTGTGACCAATGAAATCACTTTTCACAGTTTTCAAATAATTTCATTAGGATGACAGAGTAAGAAAAAGCGTAATAAACCATTAGTTACCGGAAGAGGTATGAAATTGTTTATTACTTAGGCTGCTCATGTCATTTTGGAGCCGCTTTGTTACACCTGTTTTTCTGTTCTCCAATACACTGCTGCAATATTGATTAATTTCCCTGCAGTGCCATCGATATTTAGTTTGTTTTCGATATAGCATCGATGGCACATATTTAAGAAGAGTCTGGGGAATTTTGTTCAAACCATCAGTAATTTGATGCATCGTGCAAAAGTTTGAGTTGTTGAAAATAATGCAATGTCGTTTAATGTGTTTGGTATTATATTAAGCTAAACGGTGTCATTAGTGGGGCAGGACCTGCCTTCCCTACAGCGTACTTGAATTTCTCCCGTTTTTAGTGAGGTCCATGCTGCTCAATCTTTTGTTTTCTGTGTAATATTTTATCGACCATTCTTTATCTTTTTGTCTTTATCTTTTGCTATATCATTGTCTTTCGGTCGCATTTCAGTTTTTGATTACCCCTTTGTATTTTCATATATTTAAACTTTGGAATGATTTTGACACGCCGCATATCTTATAAGAAGCAGGAAGTGTTTACCCTTCGAGAGCACCTGCGTTTGGGTGTCTTATAAGAGGCGGAAACTGCTTACCTTTAGCAAAGACCTTGGTTAATTTCAAGTTTTTAGTGGAGTCCGTGTTCCTCATATTCTTAGTCTTCGTCGTTGTGTTTTTTTCTTTTGCTTGTCTTCATCCTGTGTCTTGTGTATCCAATGTTGCCAGTGCCTATGGATTGTCCATTATTGATTTGCACTTTTCTCTAACGTTTATTTGCAATATGCTTTACTTAAAATTGTCTCCATAGATGTAGTTTACGGTATGCGTTTATGATGCCTATTATTATAGTTCCTGATACATTGTGTAATGTATTAGCTACTATGCCCATCATAAAGGCCTTTTATATGAGTACATGTAGAACGCAACATGGGGAAATCTGACCATAAACGTTATTTTTCATTAAATGAAGGCTATAATCTTAATCTTTTAAGAATTGTCCATAGGCTTGGTTTGATTTATGGTGCTTAACGCCACTTTCAACAATATTTCAGAGGTCAGTTTTATTGATGGAGGATACCGGAGTGCCCGGAGAAAACCATCGACCTACCGCAAGTCACTGACAAACTTTATCACATAATGTTTTATCGAGGACACCTCGCCCTGATCAAGATTCGAACTCACAACTTCAGTGGTGATAGACACTGATTACATAGGTAGTTGTAATTCGAACCATCATACTATCACGACTACAACTGCCCCTGTTTGTATCATGTCGAGTCTGTTTTAGAAATTGCATCACTAAGAGACGCATAGTAAAAGTTGGTAATACGTAGCACTGTTAGTTTTCATTATTATATTTATGATTAACAAATAGTGTTCTGACATTCAGAATAGTTGTATACTTCACAGATTGTGTTATATTTACGTCATGTCGCAACCTGCATAGAACAGTTTCATTTATCTATAGCCAGATTGCGTAACGTCACGTCACAACCTGTATTCAAAGCTTTCCTTTATCGATAGCCATCACTGTCCAAATACACAATGCTTATTGTAAGTTGTTTTGAAGCGAACTATTTATCCTAAAGTGTTATTGCTTATAGTAGAGCTCCCTGTAATATGAAACGAACGGATATTAAACATTACTATAGTATTATAGAATAGAATAGAAAACTTTATTTTAAGTCGGGTTTACATATAACGTGATATTGGCCTATAACTAGGCCAATATGAAAAACATCACGTAATGATACTTTTATTAATTAACCAGTCCAATATATCTCGGGACTTTTCCTTGCGATTGTCGAAACGTCTAGCGGATTCCGATCTAGCTGTTATTGAACTGACTGATAATTTCCGTATTGAACTGGTTTTTGCCGTATTGGCCCAATGAAAGTGTTTATATTGTATTGACATATTTGATCATATAAAGGCTAATAAATCGAAGTTAATTAATAATTTGAAGTATTCCATGGGAACTTGCAGTTAATAACGAGGGAGTCATAGGGGTTTTCTCGCAATCAAATGACGTCACGAAAATAGAAAGTAGAACCGACAAAAGTACATCTTATATCACATACAAATACGATACCAGGATTTGTATCTGATGGGTTATATCTTATGGTTAAAATCTAGTATCTATTTTAATATAGAATATACACCTAATGTTATATAAATAATGATCTTAAATCAGTAATCATATCAAGAAAATAATGAGCACCAATTTATTTTCATATAATACCTACCGGTATAATTTACTATAGGTGGGCATAATTGTCTCATACATTTCAGGTAAAACCACGCACTTTTTCCGGACAATGTTCAATTAATTGTTCTTGATTTATAGTTTTCTGTATTGTGTTTGTATTGTTTGTATTGTCTTCATTCTACGTCATACGTCTTTTGATTGTCTAATCTTGGTTTCCCCTTCGATTTTCTCGAACGTTTACTTCCACTCTTCAATTCTTGATTTTTAAAAATACTATAATTATATGGTAGTTTGTCATGTCCAAATTAAGATCTGTGTTTAACCCGTGAAAGTTTCAGATCTCAAATTACAAAATTATCTAAAGAGTATGAAGATGAACTTCAAAATAATTTGAACCTCATCGGTGGTGTAATGGTCAGCGTGCTCGACTTGAGTGCGGTAGATCGTGGGTTCGAGCTTCGGTCGGGTTAAACCAAAGACTATACAATTGGTATTTGTTGCTTCTCCGCTAAGCACACAGCATTATGGAGAAAGAGCAAAGACTAGTTGGCTCGGAATCAAAATAATGTGTCCAAATGGAGCGACATGTCTACACGTGGACTGCTGTTTCAATGAGTTAGTACTATAAAAATCCAACTCAGCGTGTTGGTCTAGTACAAAACGGACCTCATCATCATCTCATTGAAAATTAACTTGTTTTCTCCATGGTGTAGCTGATAAATTACTGACTTGTCGTTAAATAACAATCAATCACTCAGACAAAATAAGTTTAGCTTGAAATCAAAGTAACCAACATTAACAAATAAATGAACTCTGAATAGATATTGCAAAAAATGTGAATTTTATGACATATATGAAGACACATTGGGGGTGAGGAGAAGTTATGTCAATTTTTGTTAAAGCCGACAGTATATCTGACTTCTCAGTCTGCTAGGCAAGTTAAGAATAGTTTAAAGATATTAACGTGGTTATCAGAAGCCGTAAATCACAGGGGTCCGGGTGGCTCAATGAGTTAGGTCGTTGGATCTAACAGCTCATACAAACCTATCACCAATACGACGTGGGTTCGCGCCTGTCTTTGTAAATTACAAAAAAGGGTGCACTCGACTTGCATACGCAAGTGATAAAGTTTATATGATATATCTGAAATATTGCTGAAATTGGCGTTTAAACATCAAACATCAATCGTAACTGACAGAAGGACACCCAATACAATGACTAAGAGTAACGTAGGACATACAATGATCTACAAAAGACTAAGGATTGAGTAACACGAACCCCACGTAAATCCGGGGGTGAACTCACGTGTTTTGGAAGAGTTGTCAGTTCCCGTTCCACCCATTTCATCTGTCATTGTACTCTTGTTATAAACCCAACCCTAAGTCATGAATAAATCACGAAACGGCCCTGATTGTGATTACTACACACGGAACATATCGGTGGTTATCTGTGATACAGATAGCAGGTAGCGGTTAACCAGGATATGGTGGATATCATAGCCTTTCTTTGCAGTCATTTACACATAGTTTCTAAGTTAAGAGCATCAGGACAGGTTCCGTGGAAGAAGCAGGATACAAATCTTACCCTTTCGCTGCAACACTTGGGTAAGGGTTGTCCTCACATGTTGCTAAGTGTTATCCTGGTTGGGTTTTTTCGTTTATCTGCACTTTTTTAACTGTGCCGGGTCATATACGTTTGCCATGGTGTCATTAAGTCTAATAGTTCGTAAATAATCAACGGTAACATTAAATTACAGCATCGCGATTCATTCTATCTGAAGTCTACTTGTATGCTAAACCCATATATCATTAGAGATGTTTAAACATTCAATATTCATTTATTAGTCCGTCAATATTCATTTGATAGTCAGATGAATATTAGAAAATTGAGATTAATAGAAAATTGATATTGACTTGTAAATGAATTTGAGAATGAAAATATATACGTACAAACAAGCATCACCCAATCTTAAATATATATTGTGTGTCACGTGTTGATTAATCAATGAAACAAATATGTCTATATATGTATACTTAAACGGCTTGGTAATCAAATTCAAATCATGTGATCAAATTCAATTCTGGTTTTATTATTATTATAAATACTCATTACATGTATATTTAATATTTGTAATCGCCATTATTTATTTTTTTCCCATATAATAAAAAAACACACCCACACCCACACACAAAATACAAAGCATGTGATCAAATTCAATTCTGGGTTTATTATCATTGTAAATACTCATTACATGTATATTAATATTTCTAATCGCCATTATTTTTTTTCCATATAATAATAAAAAAAAAACACCCACCCACACACAAAATACAACTTAATTGGTTTTTTTTCCATTGACGAACACCTTTTAACAATAACATATTAGCCATTCTTACTACATTTTTGTTTTTGTTTTTTGTATTTTAATGGTTTTGATTATTTTCACCTTTTATCCATGGTTTAATTAAATGATATTTACTGTGTTTTTGTTTATTGTGGCATTTTTCTTATTATATTTGTTGTTTATTATAATTTCAATATATTCAAATTAGTTTAATTTTGAGTTTGACTGATAACTTGACAATGAATCACCACTGGATTTGTCACTTCTACATTGTAGCTATGATACATTTTACAGTGATTGTTCACATATTTGCTATTTTATGTCCATGTTAGTTTTGTTAATTCAGTCAAGCTACCCAGTTGTATTTTGCTCAAATTTTCTTTCTGTGTATGTTTGTGTATCCAGTGCCATATTTAAGACAAATGTGGCCCTGTGCTAGTTAAGTTATGATGCCCTTTACTTGGACCCTGAAGGAAGTAGACCCAGTAGGCCTACACAGACAGTCTGGCATACATGTTCAGGAAATTTAACAATAGTTAAAATATTATGTAATATGCAAAAAATCCATCGTAAAAACAAATTCTTGGCAGGAAGATGGGCCCCCTGGCACACCTAAGCACAATGATGAATCCGGCACAGTGTACATCATTATTTAGTCTTTGGAATTCTGTAGGAAGGCGCATTTGGGATTCTTATCAACGGTTTAACCCTGTCATCTTATATACCCGTCCTAACAGAGGACATCTGCTAGTTGTTTTCGCCGTCTTTTTATTGTTCACCAAATCCACACCACGACAAAGATGTAAATAATATACATGATATCATTAACGAACGTAACTTACGTACGTAAATTATTCACAGTTGTTTTCCTGAAGTAAATATAAATGTTTTAAGCTTTTAATCTGTCATACAAAACTATGCCAATCATTAGATGTTGACTTTGACAATAGGCCTCGTCTTCCTGATAATTTGTATATTGTTTCATCACCTGTAAATAAGTTGCATCACACAATTGTGATACCATGTCCTATGGGATTGTAAGTGATACAAACGTTTAATTGTGGTGTCATTTGTTCTCTGTATTGTGATACCATGTCCTATAGGATTGTAAGTGATACAAGCGTTTAATTGTGGTGTCATTTGTTCTCTGTATT
>MJUT01058894.1:1189339-1215792 GCA_002080005.1 Gigantidas platifrons | reverse complement strand
GGATTGTAAGTGATACAAACGTTTAATTGTGGTGTCATTTGTTCTCTGTATTGTGATACCATGTCCTATGGGATTGTAAGTGATACAAACGTTTAATTGTGGTGTCATTTGTTCTCTGTATTGTGATACCATGTCCTATGGGATTGTAAGTGATACAAACGTTTAATTGTGGTGTCATTTGTTCTCTGTATTGTGATACCATGTCCTATAGGATTGTAAGTGATACAAACGTTTAATTGTGGTGTCATTTGTTCTCTGTATTGTGATACCATGTCCTATGGGATTGTAAGTGATACAAACGTTTAATTGTGGTGTCATTTGTTCTCTGTATTGTGATACCATGTCCTATGGGATTGTAAGTGATACAAACGTTTAATTGTGGTGTCATTTGTTCTCTGTATTGTGATACCATGTCCTATGGGATTGTAAGTGATACAAACGTTTAATTGTCGTGTCATTTGTTCTCTGTATTTTGATACCATGTCCTATGGGATTATAAGTGATACAAACGATTAATTGTGGTGTCATTTGTTCTCTGTATTGTGATACCATGTCCTATGGGATTGTAAGTGATACAAGCGTTTAATTGTGGTGTCATTTGTTCTCTGTATTATAATAGATTTGCTCGATACTACAGTGACATATCATTAAATAATTTTAAAGAACTTAAATAGCGCTTAATAACTAGAAAACAATTGCTTAATTAAGGCATTTTATGAAGCTCAGAAAAATCTTAGTGATATTTAAAACGCAGGAAATTTCCCACAATATTATGCTTTTAATCAGACGAAAACAATCAATAGCATGAATGAACATGGGATCATGCTAATTTTGTCGTCTATCACTAAAACACAAATTGCCTTGAATTAAATTTGCTCATAGCTGACATTGCGTTTTCAGAAGAACATGAACAGTGGAAACGATAACAGAATTTAGTAAATGAAAATTTCGTTAATTGTTTTCTTTCAGTTAATAGCCTGCCTTCGATGGGTCTTCTCGTTGTAAAAATAACTATCGCATGATTTGCTTATAACAACTTAAGTTATTGAACGTAAGCCAAAGGGTGTATGGACAGAAGATTGAGAGGAAGTCTCTAAATCCTGACGCATAATCAGACTATCAAGTATGCATTTCTCTTATAATTGTATAACTTAACAATCAAAATTGAATTAACCGTATCGGTGGTGTAATGTTTAGCGTTCTCGCTTTATGTGTTTTAAGCCAGTTTTAAGCCACGGTCGGATAGAACTATTTAATGACTATGAAATTTAATCTTGTTCTTCTACATTAAGAACACAACTGTCCATTTTAATGACGTGCAACGAAATAAGCGAAACAAGTTTTCGTTGTGTTGTCATATTAAGCTTCGTCATACTCAATGTTGTGATGTCGGTTACGATTTCCGCATAAAAAAAGTTCCGTTCGCCGTTACCACCAATTGTTTGTAGGAGGGATGATGTCTTATTTACGCTGTATCTATTTGTTTTGCGCATAGTGGTGTCCAACCCAAATCATGTGTGTTTTTGTTTTGGTTTTCTTCGTCTTGTGCACTCTATTTGCCAGTTTCTCTGGATTGTCCATTTTTTATTGCCCTTTCAGTATTACCTAACGTTAATTTTATGCAATTACTCAACAGGATATGCACATAACATTATCAAACTATTTAATCCCGAAATTGTATTGCTGATGTATTAATAGAAATTAACAAGATGAAATTCACATTAAGAACAATGACGAAAATGGCAAATGTCACAAATGCCCAGACACATAGATGGAATACAGATTACTTGAGATTTTGATATTTCATTCATTATACAAATGTTAAAAGTATATTCTCACCGGACACCGCACTGCACTGCCTTAATTGATTTTAAATATTTATACCGTTCATTTACAAATAGTGATATTAACACAATCACAATAATTTTAACTCATCTTAGTTATTTGAACTTTAAAATCGACCACACAAGTATTCAATACCGTTCAAGACCAATTCCCATGCTGACATGTGCTTGTTTGAAGGTTTGGTTTGGCTTATGGTGTTTAACGCCACTTTCAACAATATTTCAGTTATATCGTGGCAGTCAGATTTATTGGTGGATGAAATCTGAGTACCCGAAGAAAGCCACCGAGCTGTCGCAAGTCTGTGTATGTTTTAACCAGACGTTACACCTACATAGGGCAGATGTCCTTTATAAAGTAACATTACATCAGAAACGTATACAATACAATTACTTCGTCGGAAAATGTACAATTTATACGTACCAGATTAGAAATAGCGAGCTTCTAACTATTTTTCTAACCTGTTTCGCAGCTAGTGCAAATACATTTACTTTTACCGGCAATCAACGTACATTATGGTTCTAGTACAGCAATCGTCAATAACGTAGAGAGTTCGATACAAGAGTTTGTGTTAAAGTTTGTCAGTGACTTTCGGCAGGTCGGTGATTTCTCTGGGTACTCCGGATTTCCCCACCAATAAAACTGACCGCCAGATCTACAACCATCGACCCCCTGACATCAATTATGTGTTCAGTTTTTTTTTATTTCCAAGAGATGCTGTTTGTGTTCATGGAATTTGTTATATATGTATTATCAATTATTGTTACAGCCGAACGAAGCTAAGGTTATATATGATTAGGAGATGTAAACCGTACCTTCAGAATAACTTATCGAATAGCTGTGAAAACATATTTCTCCCATTATGACGTCGTTTTAACCCCGCTGAACCAGTGGTGGAAAAATCTGTAATCCTCTAGAGGATTAAAATGTCTCGTGTCTTTCCCCGCAATTGACTCGTTTGACCCGTTTGACGGCTTTTGAAATAAAGTTCGTGTTAAATAATGGGAGAAACAAATTCTCCTTCAGTTGCCCATGTGGGTTACGATATTTCTCCACTCTCGAGAGTTAAATTAAAATTGTAACCACTCGCCTAACGGCTTGTGGTTATAATTTTTAATTTAACTCTCTTGAGTGGAGAAATATCGTAACCCACGGGCAGCTGAAGGAGAATCTATATGTATATTTGTTTTTCCTTCATCGTATCAGATGAATTCTATTCCAGAGAGGCGTCGTGGGTAACTACATTATTATTACCAGGAAGCATGGAATGGTTATGGTTTATAGTGTTTAAAGCCACTTTCAACAATATTTCAGTTATATCGTGGCAGTTAGTTTTATTGGTGGAGGAAACTTGAGTAACTAGAGAAAACAACCGACCTGTTGCAAGTCACAGACAAAATTTATCACATAATGTTGTAACTCCATGAACGAGCTCCGAACTCACAACTTAAGTGGTGATAGGTACGGATTGTATAGCTGGTGGTAAACTCAACTACCATGCAATCACGACGACGACGGCACCCAAGAGAGGGAAAGATCAGTGCATATTAATTGAATATTCTTATGAGATGAGAACGAAACCATCCAGATATTTAATTAACAATCAAAAGTATAGTTGTTTTCAGGTAATGTTCATATCAAACAAAGATAATATTTCATCTCCTTAAAAAATATAAGGCGATTAAAAAAACGAATTTTGAATTTCCCGCCTTATAATGGGATTCGATATCTTGTGGAACTCTCTAGTATTGAGTCCACATAAAGTATATTGTACCTGGATTGTATGACGGCACTCCATATATTCAGGTTAACAAGTTAATATAGCTGATGGACAAATGATACGTTACAAATGTAGAATAAACTTCAGAATAAAAACGAAAATAGAAACCCTTAAAATGTTTCACTTCATTTATAAATTGGTAAAACTACTTGCTTAAACTTATATTCAATTTCTACTAATATTCACCACATAAAAAAGTGACAAAAAAGGGGGGTGGCCAGTAATGCCATTTATACTCTATATAAAATTAATTAGAGAAGACTTTATCTGAAGAAAATGTGTGTGGTAATGATTAATTTCAATAGTTTCTTCAGTTGAACAGATAATTTGTTTTTACGCAAATCGAAAATCTTGTCAAATATTGCATTGCGATCAGTACACGTGAGGACACACTATTAAATATTGAAAGCTGATGAAGCTTCAGCGATTGAATGTTGTTGACTACGACTCATCATTTCCTCTTCTGAATATTCAGGTTAAAAATTATTTGCAACTAACCCCATTTCATTAGAATTTCTATCCATTATGACCGAATTCCAAAAATGATACTATTGTTTTGATACAGTTGAACAGGTAAATGGGAATGGATGGAGTGACGTCATTGATAAGGGAAAATGGCAGCCTGCATGTTTTGCGGGAAATTTAAAATCAATAAGATATAAACGTGCTTTAACATCAGCCCTTTTCATAAAAAACGTCATATTTTCATTTTTGTATTAGTCAGTATAATTATATACCGATAAAGGCTAGAATGAACAACACCAACAGTATACTTATATACCGATATACGATACCGATGATGTCAATCAATACATTGTGCATATATACAATATACATATATTGTCAGAAAATATATAATTTATTTACACGAGTTTTAGAGGCAGGTGGAAAAGCAATCCTTTGGCGAGCTTTTATGGCCTGTTTCGCAGCGAGTGCAAATAAATTATATATTTAACGACAATGTACGTATATTGTGTTTATCTTGTGACGTCAGAACTTATAACTATTACCGTTTCTTTCTGTCACTCTTCATGAATCAGATACCAGGAATGCATTATTAGATCCATAACTAAATAACACTGAAGCTTACGGTCGCCACCATGACTTGGCTAACCGTTACGAAACATCTGTGTTACAAATGATAACGGATATCTTCCACGTGTAAACACGTTCGTGCTTTCCTCATTTATGACTTATCATTGGGTTTGTAACTAGAGTAACACGACGGTTGATACTAGTGGAGCAAGAACTGCTTACTCTTCATGTGCATCTAACTTCACCCCGGTTTTTAGAGGGGTTCGTGTTATTCGATCTTATCTTTATGTGTATGCTTTGTAGAACATTGTTTCGCCTTTTGTCTTTTTTGTTGTCTGTCCGTCTTCCATTTACGGAATCTGATTACCCCTTTGGTATCTCCAATCTCTACTTAGTACACAGAATCATACTATTGCAGGAAAAATTAACGTGCTCGCCTCGAGTATGATATATCTGTTCATATGCTGAACACGGGAGGATGTTAGTGAACATGTACAGATACACATGTATCTAATTGTACATTTTCGTGATAGATTACAAAGAAGACAACAATTAATTTCAATTCACAATTTTAAACATTAATGCATTATGGGTAATGTTTCTACTAATTTCCGTAAATAACATTACGTCATTTGTCGTTTCTCTATCATCTTTTGCACTATTATTGAAATTGATATGGTTAGTTTTACCAGAACTGAAACTGATACAAAGAGACTAGACGTGTTAAGTATTATTCCATTTTCACATAATTAATTGCAAAATGTATGAATAAAAGGGCATGTGACTTGGAATCACGTTTTACCATTTGATAATTAAGTGGTACATGTGAGTGAAATGACTACATTTCATTAGCTCAAAATACTAGCAATTAGAATTGGTCCACTAACACATTATATTACTTATATGTGGAGAGAACTTGCATGTCCGCATCATTTTATTAAGGGGGGATGCCAGGCTCCTCACAAGAAATACATATTGCAGCGGCTGTTAATAAGATTTGTTAGAAGTAGTCATTGGTGTCCCGTTGGAGGGTAAATTTGTCTGATCCTAGCCATTGTATCGTTTTTGAGATAAAACTACACTTTCGTTCATTCGCCCGTGCCAATGCCGCCATGTTTACCTGCTTCATTGTTGGTACATTTGATCTTGTCATGAATATATCTGATATACTTATCACGTGACAATCAGTCATGGTGATGGTCAATAATTCCAGCAATATTAACAAAACGAACAACCACCTCTAACCTCGAATCAGTGAACATTAAAAACAGACCACGACATATGGAGTTGAAAATCTAAGTCAATGTCGTGAGACAGGCACAATAATATGACATGGTTAAATGTTGCACGTTTAGTGTAGCGTTTATAAGGAATTAAATACCATTTGAAGAGGAAGTTTTTAGCTTGATTTGGCCTTACTATCTGTGATGCCATTGCATTATGTTACATATGTCGTGCATACAAACTTTCCAGAAGAACTAATATTCATATAATCGTTTGCAAAATATGAAGTATTTCCGACATTAGGACAGGAGCCATTAGTAAGAAACATTATCCCTACATGTACGTATGTACAATGAAGCCGAAACCAAACAAACTCTAGTTGTTTGTTTACGTATAGTGGTGTCCAACACACGTTGTCTTGTGTTTTTATTTGGTCTTGTCTCGTCTTGTTTATTCTATGTTTCCAGTTTCTCTGGATTGTCCATTATTTATTGTCCCTTCGGTATTCTCTAACGTTTATTAGACATAAAATACTAATAAAATAAAAGGTTTATGATTCATCTTATATGACACTGATGGTAGAATTGAAATTAATGGATGTCCATTAAACATTGTGTTCTTACAGATGATAATATAACAACTGGAGTACGTTATGTATGATAAACATAGTAGCACAGACTGATACAAGTGATATTGTATGTCAAGACCTTCAAAACGTGTGTTATTGTTTGTATCGGTCTTTTCATAATGTGTTAGACGTCACGCTGTACGACAAGATTCAGTGTTAGAGTTAGTGCGTTGGTACTAGAATATAAAGGAAAAATGTATATAAAGTACCGATAACCAAAAACGTTGATATATAATTTTGTACGTACGACGTGTTTATATTCCATAAACACGTCGTACGTACAAAATTATATAACCCTTCATCAGGTACGCTCAAAGTCAATAAATTGGTAAGGCAAATAATCATAAAAAAAAAACGTTTTGGGAGAAGGAATACCAACAGGCCTAAATATAATAGGTAACGTCGGTACAATGAGAATATGTCAAGAACTGTAGTGACCGACATACCTGCAATCGTATGCTGTTTGTGTTTATGTCTACACATACAGTGTCTATTTGCTCGAACAGTTGTGAGTTGGACTTCTAGCTACAGCTAGGTGAACTCGTTGCAATGTTTGTCGCATGTGCTTCACCTATTGTTATGGATCCATCTCCTCCCCCACCATAATTTCTCCACCATTAAGTTTAAATCGTAAATATCAAAATTAGCGTGTAAGGCGCGTTTGATGGCTTACCTTCGTCCGGTAAGCTCGATGCAAATATATATAAAAATCAAATAATGTAAACGTCTCTGGGAGCAAGAAAACCAAAGGCCATAAATAGGATAGCCAAAATCACCCACGGTCATCTATGCATGAGGGAGGAGAACCTAATAATAATAATAATAATAATATAATAATGATAATAATAATAATATAATAATAATGATATAATAATAATAATAATAATAATAATAACATGTACTAATGATTACTGTAAATGTCGATAAAAATATATCTAATGAACCATTCCAGTGCCGCAGCACTGATCACTGGGCGGATGATACCTCCGAGGACAAATAGTCCACCATCAGCGGTTTCCACCTAGCTAAAATAATAGCAAAAATGTAGATATCAAGCATTCATATGCATCATTTACATTTCAGTCCGTGATGTTACTTGCAACTTGTCAAATTTCTGCTGTTTTTATTGTGGTAAATGCGGTTAGAGCACATGGAGAGTGTAATGATTTTTGAACTGTCCCGACAGTGATATCTTTGTCCTGTTTTGCATTTTATTATACATATATTACTTACTATTTCCCAATACATATATCACTTATTATCCTGCTATGAGCACTCTAGTAAGCAAATAACATGTGTCGAATACAGGTGTGCTGTATTTTGTATAATATACAAATACAGCTTCAAGACACGCCACCGGTTATAAATAGAACATACAGATCTGCCATCTTGAAAATGTGAAATCCTACATGTCATATTTACAACAATACACACAAAGTAATTAAAAAGCTTACCCTGAAAACTTGTTTTAGTTAAAATTAATCCAAATTGAAGCGTACTCGAATTCCAAAAACGTCTGCTTTTAACGTTTTAAACTGGAAGTCTGCATATGACGTCACGTTATTTATGTATCAAAGTCGTCAACAACATTTCGCGGAATTTTAATTTTTGTGATTTTTAGACCATCAAATCTCCAATTGATGCCGTGAAATTTTCAAATAAAATACAGTTATCTCCTAATTTACGATTTAAAATTTCAGGATAAATACAATACATGTGCACTGTCGAAGAATATAGGTAAATATGTGTATTCGGCGCGAAACGCGGGAAAAGGCTCGGCGAAGCCTCGCCTTTTCCCCCGTTTCTAAGCCTCATACACATATTACCTATATGCTTCGACAGTGCACAAGTATTGTATATCTATTTCCAAATACATATATCAACTCTGTCGAAGTTTGGATCAACAAAACTAGCTTAATCCCGGTACTCTGTTATTGTAAGTGCCTGTGCCAAACCAGGAAAGTGGGCGGCGATGTACTTGTGTGTTAGATGTTGCCTCTTCCTACGATTGTTCTATTAGATATAATATTACCTTTTTCCAGACAGGGTGATATGTTGTGGGATGCTATATATTTGTGTGTTAGAAGTACCGCTGTTGCCTCTTCCTACGATTGTTCTATTATATATAATATTACCTTTTTCCAGAAAGGGTGATATTTTGTGGGATGCTATGTATTTGTGTGTTAGGAGTATCGATGTTGCCTCTTCCTACGACTGTTCTATTAGATATAATATTACCTTTTTCCAGACAGGGTGATATTTTGTGGGATGCTATGTATTTGTGTCTTAGGAGTATCGCTGTTGCCTCTTCCTACGACTATTCTATTAGATATAATATTAACCGTTCCAACAGTGTGTCATTTTGTTTTTGATTTTTGTTTTAATGACCACGTGGAAAAATACAAAACATATTGAATTGAACTCTACATTTACTTGTGTTGCTTTGGTTACCAGAATGTTTTATAACGCCTTTTTAATTGCAATTTACAACTTTACTTCTAACATTAATTGCTTTGTATTTTGTAAGATTGTATTTTATGTGAAATCTGTACATAAATGTTAGCTAAAATTACAGAAACAAAACTTTCAGTTGTTTTTATTAATCCCATGGTAGTTTTACTGATCATCAAAATATTTATAAAATTCCTATATATTGGGTGATCACGTAATATTTGTTTGAAAAAAGGGTAGGAATTCAGGCATATTTCAGCTATATTGTGGATAACAGTTTTAGTGGTACATTATACAAGTATTAACTGTTTAGAAACACACCGCATGGGGAATACCAGATATCTTTTTAAGGTTTTATTGGAAACGTCAATTTGTCTTAATCCATGTTCCAGAAATTTATTTTACACGCGAAATATCATATTATTACTCTTCTGGACAAGAGTTTTAGGTAGCTGGAAATAAATATTAGAGAACACCGAAGGGGCAATCAAAAATTGACAATCCAGAGAAACGGACAACACATGATACACAAGACGAAGAAAAACAAAGCAAAACCACAACATAATATTTGATGGACACCACTATGCGGAAACGAGTTCCATTACTAAAAACCGTTGTGCACTACCCTTCTATTAAGTTGGCATGAAATATATATGCATGTTTCATCTGCAATCCGTGCTAGGACTCTTCAGTGTTGTCATTGTCAGTACGTGCTTCGATAGTCAGTGTCTGAATCCTGAAAACAGAACAGAGGAAAAGTTGGAAGATAACAAAGAGTTATCAGGAGCAGTAAACAGAAGAACAGACAATATAATGACCAAGCGAAAAATGACAAAAAGGCATGTAATGATGGATAAAAATGACAAAAAGGCATGTAATGATGGATAAAAATGACAAAAAGGCATGTAATGATGGATAAAAATGACAAAAAGGCATGTAATGATGGATAAAAATGACAAAAAGGCATGTAATGATGGATAACAATGACAAAAAGGCATGTAATGATGGATAAAAATGACACAGGAAACTAAACATTGAGCAATGCAAACACAGCAGTATACTAGGAGTGAACTCGTGTGTTCTGGAACGGTAAGTAAGTAGTTCCCGCTTAATAGATGCACACCTCGTGTTACTCTTGGCAACAATCCGATGGTAAGTCAAGAATGAGGAAAAAAGCTGAATGTTATTTAAGAAAACTGAATGATATTTAAGAAAACTGAATGCTATTTAAGAAAACTGAATGCTATTTAAAGGAAAATGTAATAAGAAGAGTTTGACGATAACAAATGGTAATCCGTAGAAGGATAGCAAACACAATGGCAAAATAAAAAGGAGAAACAACGGAGTACTTCTACTCTAGCGGACCCTAACCCTAACCCTAATCCCAAACCTAGCGCTAACCCTAACCATAACGCTAACCCTAACCCTTTTGTTGTCATATCAGCATGGTCGCGAAATGAAAGGTTATCGGTCATGAGCGTTGATTATTACTATATCTGACTTCCGAGGTCCCGCAAAGTAGATTGTACCCTAAACAATGATCTACAAAACATTGTGCTGTGAATATCTCTGCATTGGTCTAATAAGATAAGTTTAAACCACAATACTTCAATAATGATTCACATTGACTTATAAGGACCGTCGTAGTCGTGAACGTATGGTATTTGGATTTATAACTACCTATGCAATCAGTGCTTATCACCTCTATGTTATGGGTTCGAATCTCGATCAGGGCGAGGTGTACAACATTATGTGATAAAGTTTGTCAGTGACTTGCGAAAAGTCGGTGGTTTTCTCCGGGTCCTCTAGTTTCCTCCAACAATAAAAACTGACGGCCACGATATAGCTGGCATATTGTTGAAAGTGGCGTAAACACCATCAAACAAACAAACATTGATTTATGATAGAATATATATAAGAGTGGTGTGGTATACTATTACAGGGATGCTAATCAACATCTCTATCAGCTGCATGTGGTATATAATACTAATAGGTTTTGAAATTGAAGATATATAAGAAACCTTTTGATATCAGAATACAAAAGATATACATGTCTATATAAACGTAGATATCTAATTTAGCACACACGACGCATTTTTAAAATAATATTTTTCATTAGGTACGCTAATAGATATAATATTGGAAAGCCAAAATAAATCAAAAGTCCTTGGCATCATGTAAAGCTAAGAGTCTGAACAGGATAAAATAATCGGTTAATGCTCTCTATGTGTGAGGGAGATCGCCATTAGTTTAATAAATTAAATTGTTTATTTATTAATGTTAAATATATTATACACATACAGTATTATATTATGGAGAATGCAAAACTAAATATTAAAAAAAAAACAAGAAGAAAAAACTAAAGAAAAACAAACAAAAACAACAAAACAAAAGGGAAAAACACAAAGCAAAACAACAACAAAAAAAAACAATAACAAAAAAAAACAAAAAACACAACAATAAAACGAAAATATAAACAAAACAAACATTTCAAAGAAAAAAAAAGAAAAGAAAAAAACGAAGCATTACACAGCAAACCAAAAAAAAAAAAAAAAAAAAAAAAGACAACCCAGAGATTTACATATACAATCAACTGATATTTAAAGGTTATTAACGAAATAGTACACTATATAGGTTGTTACCAAATGGATCAATACATTTTTTACACAATGATAAAGATATAATGATATCAAATTGTCTCTTTTACGCATTTTTTCGAAGTATGAAATAGAACCAAGGACTACGCATGTACAGGTAGTACTAAATTCTAGGCACATTGAAAGATAATAAAACATTGCATAAATAAATCCTGGAAAGTCCATCTGCCGATACATTATTGGTGACATACTGTTTGATGAAAACGTAAATGATGACATACTATTAGGTGACATACTGTTTACAGTGAATGCCGTGGTGTCGTTGTATATTATGCTAAAATGAGACTTTTCAATGTTATTTACCATATATGGATTATTATGATGGGATTAATACATGTCCATGGTAAGTCATTAATTTACTAAGTAATTAAAACATATCCCATGAGAACTGGATACAACGACAGTTGATATATATATAAAAGTTAAAATGACACAAAACAAAAAAATTAGCACCTGCTCCTACAACCCCACCCCCTCCCCCCGCCAGAATTTACAGAAGGTGTTCTAGAATGGTTACCAGTTCCTGTATCGTCGAGTAGATCTGTTAAGATGCATGTACATCCTATGCAATTGAGGGGCCACTCAGCTCAAAATGAATGCATCTACTGTCAATAAGCTAATTGGATAACTAATCACTTGTCATATAGGTGATAAACACGTCAGTAAGACATCAGTTACCATTGCTGATCAGATCCGCAACATACGAGTATATTGGCATGTTTGAAATGGATTCTGCACT
The DNA here is from genome assembly GCA_002080005.1 of Gigantidas platifrons. Taxonomy (NCBI): domain Eukaryota; kingdom Metazoa; phylum Mollusca; class Bivalvia; order Mytilida; family Modiolidae; genus Gigantidas; species Gigantidas platifrons. The sequence goes on along the minus strand of MJUT01058894.1, from coordinate 1,203,436 downwards.
GTTTGAAAAATAACTTATTATTGCTGAATAAGAACTCAATATTGCTGAATAAGAACTAAATATTGCTGAATAAGAACTCAATATTGCTGAATAAGAACTGAATGTTTCTGAATAAGAACTCAATATTGCTGTAGTTATCCTTGTATCTTTGCCAATTTAGTCAAACATCCATTTAATATGTTCATGTTGTTAGGAATTACCAGCTCTAGCAGATCTATTATTGCTAGACTCGACATGAAAGTGCAACAGTTGGTACTTTTCAGTGATGTGATTTCAACTGTACATGTTTGCCACTTCTTAGCTGAAATAACCAGAATCAACCAGTCGTTATATCCCGCACTTTATGTTACCACATTAACCTGGTGGGGGCATACTGACAGACAGATGGCTCCACTGTTATTCGATTTATAGCTGAAATTGATTTAATCCAACACTATTATATATGTGCAATAATTATTATTATTTTGTGCAATAATTGCTCTTATTTTGTGCAATAATAATAATAATGGCGTGCAATAAATAGAGAATATTATATGGCTCTTTCCGCATCACATCCCGTATCAAACCGAGACACCAATATAATCCCGAGAGCTTTAGCTTGAGGGATGATATTGGTCGAGGGTTGATAAAGGATGTGATACGGAAAGAGCCATATCATATTATGTTTATCATATACTTAAACATGAGAAAGTCTTGTTCTGTATTATGAGCCTTTGTCAGCTCAAATCTCTTTCTGTATATTGTTTGATATCAAACAGTGTCAAATAAGTGTCTGGCACATGTTTTAGTGAATTAAAATTCTGGTCAATGTATATTCTTTAATTACATCTTTATCAAAGATAAAAAAAAACTGTAAAACCAAAAAAAACAATACATTTAACCATGTTAACAATTGTAAATAAACAAGATCCTATTGTCTAATATACATGTATCATCTGATTAATTAATCACTGTCTGACTCAATGACATACTTTCTTTATCAAACATGTCAAATCCAAAATTAAATGTAATATTGCCATTAACAGTTGCTCCTGTCAACAAATTTTGATGAGCAAATTTGGAAAACGGTGGGGACTCAACTGGGTGTGTATCAATATTACGCAATTGACAAGATTCAAAGTTCTCAATAGATTTGAGGGTTTCATCAACAATTTCCTGCGAAGCTCTCACAAGTGCCTTACCCTCGTTATCTTCCGATATTTGAAACTGTTCATCACCTGGTATTTGTGCAATACTAACAGTGAAAATGTTTGTTTCTTTATGTGTTACAGTAGAACGATCATTTCCTGAATCATTTGTCTTCTATAATTTTACTAAAAACCTTTTTTTTCTGCAAGGTATCTGTTAACACTACATTGGAATTGTTTGAATGTGTCGGGTTCATATTCAGTGCCGTCATTTTTCTTAGCTACCATAAAAAACCGGGCCAAATAATTGTCCAGTTCACTAACCGTTATCTCCTCTGGTGCTCTCATCTCCTTTTGCGTACTACGTAAAAATTCTGTAAACTTTTTAATGTCACTGTTTGTTTAGCGCACAGTGTTTGGATTCCCCATTGACTGTATAAATGCTTCTGTGTTAATTTCAAAGTCTCGCTCGTCTGCTGCATTTGATTCCATGTTTGTTTACAATTGTGACGTCGACGTAGTCACGTGATGAATATCATTTTAAGGGGTATGATAAAGGGGTATCAGTAACGGCAGACAAATACAGTCGTAATGTTCTTTCGGTAATATATATGCAAATTTCCTTTATTTAGTACTAAGTATATAATAATAATTATTATACAGCTATAATTTTAATCCAATCAAAAACACCCATTTAAGACATGTGACCGTACATTATTTCCCCCGTATTGTACAACCGGAAGCCGTATTTCTTCCGTATTGGACGTCCCGATAAGTCCGTATTTTTTTCGTATTGTACATTATGTAAGGGAAGTATTTTTTTCAACTGGAAGGATCGTGCAAAATATCCTTGTATTTGCACACTAAGCATAAAATGTATATTGCACTAGTTCAAATATCAGTATTTGAAGCAGTTAAATATTCCACTTAAATTTAATAAAATACACAATATTTTTTTGTCAAAAATGCCTTAAGAATCATATATTTATTACTATATAATAAAAGGGTTATTTTGTAAAATAATCTAGCGAATTATTTAGTCCTCTACCTATTTATCAACAGATGTTGATTTTTTTATATCATTCTCGCCACTTGCTGACTGCTATCTTTTGTGCTGTGTTTATTTATTTTCTATACAGACATTGGTAATGACAATTGTACTCATATTAGCCATCTGTCTGTTTATAGGATTTGAGTACAACAATGTTTTTAATTGCATCACATTTTTCTATCAGTTGACATTCCTTGTCAAATAATGTCATTGCAATATCTTGTATGGCGTCATTGGAAGGTACATTACAAGTTAATGATATATGATATATCATAACCCCACCCGGAACACCGGCTTCAATTACCGACATTTGTTCGGGGTTTACATTACCCGATCTTGTTATTTTGTTTTGCATTTATTCTTTGTGTTTGTTAGACAATATTAAATTCTTTCTATATCCGGCTTTTCCATTTACTGGAAACTGTACACAAACTGAGGAACAACATCACAATCATCTTAAGTCGAGTTTATTAGCGCAATATATACACCGGCATCATTAAAGACAAATAACATTCCAAATAACTTATGTCCACGATGGCTAAACATCCAATCGTTTGCGGGTTCTAAAATTGACATACGCTGATTAATAGAATGTTCAGGGACATGTAACGTGAGGGAGCGTCCCAGTGGAGGAGATTCTTTACATTTGATATAGGCTGTTGTTGACCATAGAAATCCTAATAAAACAACCAACTAGTCTATTTTTAGGGTTGACATTTAATTTAATCCTGTTTCATCTATTTTAATCTGTTTTCACTTGATAGTTTTGTTATCCCACATAATTGGATTTATTTTTGCTTTCACTACTTTAAGCATTAGCAATAGCTATCGAAATCTTCATCCATTGTAGTTGCTACAAAAGTGACATGTATAGCCTTACGCAACTATCTATACTTTTCCAATAGCAGTCAAAAGTCAGCTGTTAAATTCTACAACAATAATTTCAGTTTCCAGATACTGTTGATCATGAGTTGTATACACAGGCACTTGTTTCATACATATATATTTGTTTACTATCTACGTCTATCCATAAAGAAAAGTCCTTATCGGTTTCGCGACGGTTGCCTCAGTTCACGGTCGAAAAAACTGTTTTAGAATTTCTTTAGTGAGCTAAAATTATTCTCTACTTTAAATATGATAATTTTTCTACAACATGGTGTATGACACGCCTACCTTGGTTGCCAATTACCTACGTCAGAGCTCATTATATAATCCAACTTGAAATACACAAAAACACTCCATATTTTGTCGGCTACACCGATCCAGCAGTGAATAGGATGGAGCGCTCTGATTGGTCAATCGAAATATCCAAATATAAACTTGGAATCCTTGTTGTATTTATTTAAATTTACGCTATTTACAACAAATTTGTGGACTTTATTATCACTAATATTGATATTTGACACGTTCAAAACAAGGAAACATCTCGTGTATTTTTTACAGGCGATTTTATTGTTTTTTTTAATTCACTGCTGGATCGGTGTAACCGAAAAAATATGGAGTGTTTTTGTGTATTTCAAGTTGGATTATATAATGAGCTCTGACGTAGATAATTGGCAACCAAGGTAGGCGTGTCATACACCATGTTGTAGTAAAATTATCATATTTAAAGTAGAGAATAATTTTAGCTCACTAAAGAAATTCTAAAACAGTTTTTTCGACCGCGAACTGAGGCAACCGTCGCGAAACCGATAAGGACCTTTCTTTATGGATAGACGTAGATAGTAAACAAATATATATATGAAACGAGTGCCTGTGGTGGTATACCCTTATACAGAGCATCCGAGTTCACACCCAGTTTCTAATGGAGATAGTGTAGCTCAATCTTAAGCTTTATAGATAGTGTTTGTCTTTTTTTCTTTATGCCATTATATTGCTTACCTTTTTTTAATTACGACTTCTAATTACACCTTTGGCATCTTCTAATTACACCCTTGACATCTTCTAATTACAGCTTTGACATCTTCTAATTACACCTTTGGCATCTTCACACTTTTCTTGAACTTGTTCTCGTCATGTGTATGAAATATATATTTGCAGCTGGACGTTAAGCAACCAATAATTTAATGTGTATATCTGATTCATAACAATTCAATTACACATACATTTCTTTTAGGTGTATACAAGTTTAAAAATTAAAAATAAATATTGTAGCTAAGATATGGCAGACACAAATCACTGTTGAAATTAAAATACACAGCGTGTATTAGAGTTTTCAAGACATGTTGTTTTTTTTTACAAATACCACATTGCATTTTTTAATTGCGTAACATACATGCACCTGTTTATTCATATTTTGAAAAAATTCAAATATTCATTTTGAATATTCTCTCTGCTAAAGATTGAGAAATATCGGCGTGATACATTATTAAGAAGACTACGTATAACAATAACATATAAAAATATAGGATATCACATATTGATTTGAAAAAAAAAAATATATATAGTACTTCATCATGTTGATGTTTAAGGGCTGATCATTTTAATTCAATTCAATATGATGATATGTATATTAAAATGATGGAACGATTACAGACACACGTACTGTTAAATCGTAGATCAATTTGTGACTAAACCTGTTGTTCGCCAGCTTGCTAACTTGGTGTTCTACTCAATTTTATAGTCATATAGGGATTATTGCACAGAAGAATGAAACAATTTAGTGTAATTATTGTACTATGGACTGTAATGATATTAATATACATGGAAGGTAAGTAAATTATTCTTTATTTGAACCCCCTCCCAAAGGGTGTGCCGGGGTAGAATAGGCACCAGGTTTCTCCGTCCTAGAGGTACTAGTCCTCTAAAAGGGGTCAACCCCGCGGGAACCCCGGGGTATAGAAATGGGACCGAGAGCTTCTTCAGCTTGAAGGGGCGTCCGTCGGTTGTGTGGGATGTATAAATTGACAACCAACCCGTCCTTCGGATGAGACGTAAATAAAACCGAGGTCCCGTGTTGAGAGATTGCCACCCTCTTCGCACGTTAAAGAACCCAGTGTAACAGCTCATTATGAGTATTATGTTCATTATGAGTGGTCCATAAGAGACCTGTTACACTGGCAAAATTCTCCGTCCCTACCCATCACATTTCTTTGTTTCGAGTCCCGTGGCGTTTAAATTATTCTCGTCCTGAATATAGCTGAAAAATTGCTCACTGGACGTTAAACATCAATCAATCAATAAATAAATCAATCAATCAATCAATCAATCAATCAATCAATCAATCAATCAATCAATCAATCAATCAATCAATCTTAATTTGAATTGTAGATTTCTGTATAAATATCTTATCGGCTTTGTCTATACATGTATGTCGCCACGAGTTATCACCCTATTGTTATTAGATCACTCGGAAAACTACTAGAACGGTATTGGCGGAGTTTTGACGAGTGAATTAATTGTAGTTAAATCTTTGAAAGGGGAAGGTATTATATTATATATGTCAATAAATTAAGTTGGCTTAATATGTAACCCTCGCAACTAAACCCATTCCAGAGAAATTCCAAAGACTATTTTTCATCCTTTTGGCTACAGATCCACCACTTGTTTGTGCGGGCGAATCAAGTAGACAAGTAACCGTAAATGAGTGTGTCGAATTTAGAGAATTCCACTCTGCCTTCTTGCAAAAGCTAGCTATGAACAGCAGATTTACAAATCCACATATTGACCTACTATCAAACCATATATTTCTGGTCGGTTTTATTTGATATTGGTAAATTATGTTTAAAACATAATAATAAAAAATTATTATAGATAACAAGGAGTGGATTTATTGTCAATAAATCAAGGCATAAGAGTACAGTGTAATTGTCGACTGTTTTATCGATCTTCGCAAGAAAAATAATAGAAAAAAGACAACCGTTTATACCGATCTAGACAAAATAAAGATAATAAAACATTTAAAGTACAAATGTATACAATGCCACAGCTAATGAGGATATGATAAAGCAACATATCACAATATTAACCCAAAGATTGCCATAAATACAACGAGAGCTTCGCGAGTTATGACCCGGAAGTGAAAAAAATAATAATAACCTAACCAAATAGTAAAACAAATAATATCAGAAATACTAGAACTACAAAACGCTTACACAATTTCAGTGTTTTGAAAATAATGTGATGGTCAACAATTCAAGCAATATCTACAAAACAAACAATCACCACTCATATAAACTAAGTGAACATAGAACATTCCATGACATATTACGTTTGAAAATAAGGTCCTGAATTTGGAAAGACACAATAGTGTGGACAGGTTAAAATGATTAATGTGACCTCAACCGTCCGCTCTTAACAATTAGATCTTCAACAGCTATGCATATACTAACTAACGATTAACAAAAACCCAATGTCATCTACAAATTATATTTATTCTACTGTTCTCTATGATAGCCTATTATTATAAAAATGACACACTAAAAACAACCTCAATGTCCTAACAGTTAAACAATACGATCGAAAAATCGTAATAACAGACAAGATCAATACCCATAAAACATATATATATATACTGTGATAACTGTAAAACGATATGAGATGTGCGCATCTGTTTATCAAGAAATCTTATTTATGAACATGTACTAATAATTGTGCATACGATATGATTTTAATTTCTTTGAAATTGAAATGTTGAACAAAAACAAAGAGAAGTATTTTTGTGGGAACAATTTTATGCAATACATGCATAATGTAAGTGAGTGGCGGATAAGGGTAATAACAAAATTACCGAAATCCGAACAATCTTCCAAAGGGAAAGGCAATACTCATAAGTATATAAATAGACAAAATCAGTCAACAACCGGAAAACTGGGAAAACCGTAACGATCCTTACTTGGTACAGGCATTTCCAAAGAAATGGTGGATTGAATCAGATTTTACGGCGCCAAACCTCCCGCTTTCATTACGGTTCAATGGTTCCGGTTGTCACTATTACAGCATTTATAACAATACTGGAACAAAATAGGTAAAATAGTAGTGAACGCAGTACTAAATTCAGTAGTGGCTTTGCATTAGCCGCAAGTGAGTAATTGTCCAGATATTTCATGACGCGCACCAGTTATTTTTGATGAGATGACGATGATGCCTGTCATGCATCTAGACCAATGCTTTTAGTTGAATTTATATAGTAACACATCGCAACAGTTCGTAGGTAGAAATGTCTCTTCACTCGGACACACTCCAAGTAAAACCAGTATCGACTCTTACTCTTTAAAATAAATTGATACATGTTTGAAATTTGAGCTTAGAAGACTATGTTAATGAGTAATTTGTTGCATAAATTAGTTTTAGCTTTACAAAACAGTTGTTGAAGTGTGACGTTAACAGAGGTATATGAAGAAATGTAAGCAAGATAACTATGTTTAAGAGATTGATGGTATGCTGTCTTGTGCATTCATTTTTATTGGGTACAATGCAATAATGATACTGACATAATACATAATGATCGGAGGCCAAGTATATGTTGAAATATGCCACTTCACTGAAAATGAGTGCTACAGAGTAAGGTATAAACTATGTGAGTGTCCATGTATGATTTCAGAGTAAATTTTGGTACCATCATGGTCGTCATCGTATGGTAGTTGGAACTACCTCTGCAATTAAAGACTATCACCACTAATTTTGTGAGTTCGAATCCCGCTCATTGGGAAGTGTACTCCATACACGTTTGTCAGTCACTTGCAACAGGTCGATGGTTTTCTCCACCAATAAAATTGAACTCCACGATATAAGTGAAATATTGTTAAACACAATAACCTAAATTCTAAGCCACAATCTCGAATGGATTTCAAAATACGAACTCTAAATCCATGAAGACCAGAATTGGCTGAAAATTGAGATACAATGTCATTGAAATACAAACAAAAATGAAAAAATACAGTACTTCCCTTCTTTGAAATAGAAAAAGAATATACTAGTGCCATTTTATAATTAATTCACAATCAACTCTACCATGTGGAACAGACATGCATGTTCTCTTTTCGCCTTTCTTCTCCTCAGTCAAATGTCAATTAAGTTGAATTATTCTCTTATGTTGATTTTCCTATTAATGTATCGGTATTGATGTCCACTCAAAATCTTTATATTTAAACGTTTGATTAATTATATTTGAATAAACAGATTTACGTTTTTAGTAAACAATTGATAATTATCAGATAATGATGTAAAGATATAATTTCCTTTACTCATTCTCCGTCCTTTGTAGAAAATACGGAAGAAAAGAAATTAGAGGAATCATTTTTCATTTAATTATATCTATTTTATTTATATCAGTGGCATTTTTGAAAATCGAAATTCATTTTTCAAGAACCAAAATGTTATCTTATAAGTAATTAATTGGTTTAAGAGTATAAACACTCTCCGTGTAATTAAAAATTGATTGCATGTCTGAAGACCTCAATTTGATTTTGAGCAACGTGATTGAGGCTCAATATGAGCCTTTTTACATTGCATTTCTTCGATATGTACTTCAATGCTTTTTACATTCCATCTAATAGTGAAAAAAATCCTCAGCGATTGCATTAATTCCACCAAATTTCTAGAAAACTAACAACCATATCTTGCCTCAAACCGTGGAACAAAAAATAAACAATGAATGTTCTTTCTTTGGGATGAAATGATTTGTATCTAAAGAGACGGAGGTCTCATTTTGATGGGAGCAGAAAACAAATCACCCAATACAACTTAACTTGGTTGTACCTTTGATTAACGGAATTGAACAAAATTAAAACAACAGCAAAATATGAAACACTGGAACACTGTTTTCATACTCGAACCCCTTATTATCAGTCACATATAAATCTAGTCCAGATTTTATTCTGTAAGACTCTATGACAAAAGGGACTTCAATTTAAATTATACGTTTTAACAGTTTGATATAGTAATATACGTACCGTTTAAGCTTGCATGTTGTCTTCAGAATTTTTACAACCTCACAGTCGTCTAAGTACTAAACAATTGACTCAATGATATTCAAAGAATCGTCTCATCTTGCCGAAAAGTATTATGTCAATGGTGTACTATTGGTGGTTGAGGATATGTGCTTTCCTTAATAGAACTAATATTATACATATGACAACTTCTGTGCAACAAGGATTAAATTTAGTATGCCACAACACTGCTTGCCCGCTATGTGAGTGTTAAACATTCTATTCACATGGAGAACACACTTTCATGACCGCATCATTTCACTTAAAAGGGGATGTGTTATTAAAAAAAACCTAGTTTTCCCGGGCAATTTATTGGTATTGAAGTACATGTACTAAATCTGGACAGTTAGCGACTATACATGTATGTGTTAGGAGCAAAAATTGTGCTTCTATTTCTACCTTTTTATTCAGTTCTAAAACATTCGTTACCCACTTGACCCTCATGATATAATTTTAAAAAGTAGTTAAACTGTGATGACAGGAACTGATACGAACATGCCTTAATGGAATTAATTTGTTTTCCGGAAGAAATTTGTAATGTTTTAACAAGATGGCTAAGTGACAGACTTTGCTACACAGATTGAGTATTTTCCAGTGATTTAATTTGATCCTGAATATCTGGTTCAGAGATTCTGGGACTATTAAGTAAAATACGGTTTTAAACTGTCATAACATTTCCGTTAGAAAAAGGAAGGGAATAAATAGATAATACATTTTTTTAACTAAGAGTTGCTGATTGTTGTTTATCGCCAAGAAAGCTACTTTTCAGCTATATCATAACGAGATCAATACATTTCAATTTCAATGATATGATAATGATGTCCGTTTTGTACTAGACTAATACACTTATATGGATGGTTATAATGCTAGCACACTGAAGCAACAGTCCATGGGTAGACATGTCGCTCCACTCGTGCACATTATCCTGATTATAAGAAAATCAGGCTTTGTGCATACTCCATAATAATGCATTTTAGCAGGAAAGCAGCAAATACCAATTGCATTGTTTTGGATTGACCCGTCCGAAGCTTGAACCCTCGATCTGCCACTAACCACAAACTAAGCCACCGCACCTACCACTATGTTAACATAAAAGCATGTCTCTTCTTTTCGTATTTTACGAATTCAAGAATGTCACTGGTATTTATCACCACTTTCAGTGTTTTCTTCAAATGTACCAGTTAACCATTGTGACTCTGTCGTTGGGTATATCCATCACCCTTAACGTTTTTCACGTGGAAAATTGCAAATAACTTTCATCCAAACGTCATTAAAATTACATAAATCCAAATTACACGTCTTACGCAATATTCAACACGTGTTTAACGAAATTAGCATGTTGGAATGGGAAATCGAACCCCTATCTTCTCATTTCTAACATTGATAACATCTGCGACCCAGTTTGTTTCCAACTTAATATAGTCAATGTTATGTTAAACTTTCGAAGAAACGGCATTGAAAATGGATGAGCTTGTCAATTTATTTGGAAAATTATATTAACCACAAATGTGAACTTTATCAACAAGCATCAAACAGATTGATGTGTACTACTTTCGTCTCTTCATTTGTCTACGTTATTATTTCTGTTATAATATAAAACTGTTTCGAGTAATCACATCGTGGCAAATCTTTATCAATGTATCGATTTTTGTAGGCAGATGTTTCATTGGTTCAACTATAAAGTGAGACTATATTTAGTCCCGTGGTCTGGGCTCTCTTTTAGCTCTATGTATTGTGATATGTTTATCCATATATGGTATTTCTGAGTTATTAGGTAGCATACGACTTACAAATGAGTTAAATAGATCTCAAACAAGCCGCATAGGTAAAAATAAATACGGATAGCTCGCCTCAATTTCTTTTTTCTTGTGGTCATTGTCTGCCCTTCTTCGATTTATGGCTTCTGATTACTCCTTTGGTGTCTTCAAAATTTATTTTAAAAGAATGATTCCCAGCCATACTTATTGATACCTAACATTAATTCGAATTACAGCCTGCACTATTCATGATTATTTGAACTTAGCAATAATTCAAATGCCCCTTTCTGAATACGTTTTGTTTTCGACGTATGAGTTTCTTATTATTGGAGCACATCCGCCAATATGAGTTTTTATGGACATAAGGAACTAATATACTCACACCAACCAAACAAAAGGACAATAATTGTATAAATATAATAGAATGTTTGTAATACTAGTAATGTACAATAATGTACAGGTCTAAGTGTCCTAATATTATGTTCCAATCTAGGTCTGAATGTTGTCATTTGTATATGTTAAAATCGCCCTTGTCGTCAAGACACATTTCAAAATATGTCTGTTGTTACTAACACGAACCAAATCTAGGACCAAATCGTACGGTTTTATGCCAATTATAATGCATACATTCTTGTCTTACTAAACATAGCTTGGCATAGGTTATTCCTGAAATAAATTAAATGTATACGTATTCAATACCATCACTAGGTCCATGCCTCTGCTGGTTGACTGTTAGTCCCTGAGGGTAGCGACCACCAAGCAGTCAATGTTAATGTACTGATATGGTTAATAGGATACATTTATTATTGAAATTTACCGTTTCGAAATAATGTAATTATCATAAAAAGTAAAGTTTTCCTTCCTCGGGTATAGGTGACCTAATCGATTTTGGCTATCCGGGTTATGCCCTTTGGTTGTCTTGTTCAATAATGGTCAACAATACCACCAGTATCAACAAAACGAACAATCATCTCTCATCTTAACCCAGTAAAAATAAATAAGACCACGACATATGACGTTCTAAATATTGACCCTCTTTTTTATATATGGATCTCCAACGGCAATACATATTAAACACAAGCGAGGAACAAAACCTGCATAGATTCGCTTCCACTCAAAACAACAACATAATATCACAAAAATTGAATAACAACATTAATATGGACAAATTATATACACCAACAGTAGTAAAAATGTAATCCAGGCACCAACAGACAAATCTTAAACAAGAAATGTTCAACCTCTCACCTTATGTAAAACGTGAAATAGAGTAGTAATCACTGATGTCTTCTCTATGCAGATCTGCCTCAATGTTCATCAAGCAATAGCTAGGTTTTAATGCGTAGGGAAGAAAGACAATTGTACCAAAAATATAGAAACCTCAAACCAAACGGGGAAACGGCGGAAGGGGGTATATGGAGCTCTATGCTTTTATGATTTTATGACACCAAAATCAAATAGTTGTAGAGTTCTACCAAACATAGTATCATGAACTTTGCAACAGGTGTCCAATTTATTCAAATGCTATGCAAACTTGTCCTCATTATTAAGCAAACAGGTTACATTGACGTTATACATGCTTACAACAAAATGTATTCAATTGACCCTTAAAATCGTCATATCCGTAAATATAGAGATTCTAGTACCTTTACATACCCTTCGGCGGTACCTGAGTGTAAAATGTGGTACATGTGGGTGTTACGATCTCTACATCAACGGATATAAACGTACATGTTGATAGCTTATTATATCTATGTAAAATGATATTTAATAATACTTCACATCAATACAAATAAAACAAATAAGGGTGACTTGTATCTTGTGACTTGTGTCTTTTTTTCCTGTTTTAGAAATGAACATTGTATAGCACGCTGTAATATATGTTGAAATTAATGCTCCTGAAAACAAATATAAAAACAACAGCATAAAAACACAATAAACAAAAAAAAATAAATACAAACAAACAAACAAACAAACAAAAATCAAAGCAAATTACAAAACAACAATAAAAACAAACACTACAAATAAGATACTAACACTGTCTACACATTTGTCTGTTGATATTGATGGATTATGCATCAATGTAGTATTAGTAAACAGGTTTATATATCATAATTAATTAGCAAATTTGTATTAACTCGAAATGTGATGCCTGTTTTATAATTAGCAATGGAAAACATGTTTTTCTTGGTTTCATTTGATACTTGGGTGGATCAACAAATGGTGTATTATAAAAATAAATATCTATATTTGATTCTAAATTAGAACTAAGACCTTGTACTTCATGTATAACTAAATTATACTGATAGCAATGAAATGAAGGGGAAGAAACAACCCCCTAACACACAAATACACGACTGCTCACCTTCCTTGCTTTGTACAGGAATTTCAATAAAATGTGATTGCATGTTTGAAGTATTCAATCACGTAACTTCGGACATGTATAAACATATATTTGTTGTTAGTATATAAAAATCGATAATATAATTGTATCTATTATTGTAGGATATGTTCAATTATAGTAGATAATTAAATTTCCAGAAATTATTTTAGTTGATATGTCTTTGAAATGTAAACTTATCCTTTCATGTTTGATAATTTTATTAAGACGTTTATAACAAAGAAGAAAACATATACTGGAAATGAATTATCTCGCTTACTATAAGATTTCACCGTTGTTCAATATTTAACAAAATCATGTAAGAATATTTGAAATCTAGCCTCGGAGGACGAAAGTTTACACATCTATTTTCATTCGTAAATTGCTGAAAATCGAGTAGAAATCTTAATGACCAACAGCTCGTTTATCGTTAGTTTTTGATTTCCCATTACATGACAAACAATGACACCATCCTTATCTGTTTATTATGTATCCCCTATGATTTAAAACTACATGATGTTGTAAAATTCTATATTTATATTACAAAAATGCAATTAATAGAGGCTTGCATGTCTCATTTGACCCATATAATTGTACTTTAGAATAATTTTGCAACTGATGATTTTACACTGAGGGGTCATGCATGGAGCAGGGAACTCTTATCATTTGGATGCTTCTGATTTAACTCTGAAGTTCATATTTTTTTAGTAGGTGTTGTACTCATGTTATGTTATGTATTGTGATGTAAATCGCAAATTGAAATTTCCATTAATACATTAACACGATAAATTCATCCAAAATACAATGTATCGTTCCATTTAGAGACGGAAACAAAGCTACTTACAGTATAGTA
>MJUT01058894.1:1149749-1161992 GCA_002080005.1 Gigantidas platifrons | reverse complement strand
TATATATATATATATATATATATATATATATCATACCCAACAATACAATAATATCAATCACTTCAATGGGTTTGTTACATCCTCTTTACACTGTCTTTCGAAGAACTGCAAAGATTTAAATCTGTCGTTCGAAGAACTTCAAAGAATTATATCTGCCTTTCGCAAAAAGGAAGTAGATCGTTTTGTATATTTGCTTACTAATGGTTAAAAATATATTTTTGAAAGAATTTATTCTATTGTGTCAGAGTTATTATCTCTGTATATCTTTGTGTGGAGATTTAAACAATATGTGATTATATCCAATGACACACTTGATCATTGAGACAGGATGCTATTAACTGGTTTTCCCTATAATATACAAATTATACGATCATAATACACATTGTTTTGCTAATCAAATCTAAAATCCAACCGTTTGAATTTGACACGAATCCACATGTTGGCCAAGATTGAGTACTATAAGTGAATACCTTAAGTACGTTGTCATTACAAATCTCGAAAGAGTGGAATCATTGAAAAGAAGAGATTGAAGATACCAAATGGCAAATGTATAATTTAAAATGCTACTATGACGATATCAACAAATATTTGTTCAATCGTTTAGTTATGAATTCTCTGTCTGTTCAGTTCAATCATTTAGGTATGAATATTTACCCTGCAATGTCAAAGAGGTCAAAAGAACTGCCAAATTGCATGGAAATAGCTGAACAAATCGTCGTTTTAATCATTTTCCATGGTGTCCTCTACCACGTCCGCGCTTACAATATTACTGTCGCTCTACACGCATCTGGTACCTGGAAACCTATATTTTGATCAGTTACAGTATATAACAAGCAAAAAATAAACAACCAGTCAATGCAGTTTAATCATTCAAACCAGTACAGAATAAAATATTATCTAAGACATGGAATTATTCCACATATCAATTATGGATACTAAATAAAATAAGAGTATCAACTATACCTTTTATTTTTATATCGTTATAAAGGATAAATAACATTCCTCAATTTTGCCTTATGATGCTACGATTATCATTGGTATACGTACATTTAAAAAGTTCTTGTTTAAAAGAATTCCGCTTATGATGAGGTGTACTCGATACAACATTTTGTGATAAAGTTTATCTGTGACATATGATAGGTCGGTGGTTTTCTCCGGATACTCCGCTTTCCCCCACCAATAAAACTGACCGCCACTATATAACTGAAATATTGTTGAAAGTGGTGTTAAACGCCATAAGCTAACACTTTTAGAAGATATGTTTCTCACTTTCGACATACCTCCTCAAGTGGATATATATATTTGTAAGTATCATTGTATAATAACGATCCCAATTAACCAGAACAAAAATTTAGTATTCTTCTATGGTATAATACAATCTGAAAATATACATACCTGGAACATAAAGGTATGTAGTAGAATTAAATACTGTTTTATTATGTATTTTGTCAACAGCAGTACAAGTATAGTTCCCTATGGTATTTCGATCAACGACCCTTTTTGGGTTAATAACCCGACGACATGCCGTAATAGAACTCCATTAAAATGATGAATCCACCCATCAAATACAAACGGATCTGGTAAATGTAGGTCACTGCATCTTAACTGGATTTTTGAATTACTTTCACATTCAACAGATGATTTTGATACGTTTCTCGGTTTGTCTGGAAAAAGTCAGCTGTGTTGCTATAACTTATATAATACAAGAATAACTTCTAATGTATGCATACATTGTATAAAGATAGAAACTATACCACTCAAGTGTAATTTTGACACTATCAGAATCGTTTTTATTATCATTTTAATCAGTTAGTGATCATACAAGTTAGCCATAGAGTCAGTTTGGTAAACAGTATAACAGTGTCGAATAGTAATGCGGTTTACACAACTGAAAAGACATAATACAATAATCTTACTGACACATTTATGCGTATGTAATATTTTCTTGGAGTAGAAGAAGGATAATTGGGGGGGGGGGGGGTGTCTGACGAATTAAATGCGAGAAATAAATCGAGTCTTGTGTACATGTGAGAATATCGCGCTCCCTGCACGTTCAGTACAACTTGCAGATGTTCCTACGGAGCAACAGTTTGCCTTGCGTGTCATGTTGCCCATTATCTTTCTTTTTTGTGACAATAGAAATATCTACCCCTTGATCCATTCAAGTGCCTACACCTTTATACATGATTTATTGTAGGTCAAATTATATATATCGTCATGAATATATAGATGAATGTCAGCTGACTTGTCGTTAAAGAACAAACAATCAATAATTTAAAATCAAATACGTACAATAATCTATATATTTTGTGATGGAAGATATATCCCTTGTTATGTTATTTCTACAGAAACATGTGATCTCATCGTCAGCCATGTCAAGGATAATTGTTAATCTCAACAGAAGTGCACGGGTGTCTGTGGCGTGGATACCATCATTAATACTTAGATTACCACAGGACAAAGTTAAAGCTTTGACTTCCGCAAGAGTAATATCATAACATGTGACAGATACGTTGTAACCATCAATACATTTGCCATCTATTTCTAGCATTGGTGTCGATTTCAATAATGTGCCTGAAATATACATTCATATGTATTGACGTTATCCGATCCTTTACTCATTCATGAGTTATCACCGAGTTTGAAATAAGGGTAGCACGACGGGTACCACTAGTAGAGCAGGAACTGCTAACCATTCCGAAGCACCTGCATTCACCCCTTGTTCCTAGTGGGGTTCGCGTTGCTTAATCTTTTGTTTTGTGTTTGGTGTTTTGTAGATGTTTGTTTGTCCTTTTTCTTTTGATGATTTGCGGCTTATTATTATACCTTTGGTATTGTCAAACTTGTCTACAAATTGTGGAAGATGGGGAGTGTCTCTAATCAAAATTTCTGTAAACATTCGCTTAAAGCAAATGTACAATCTACATATAAGACCATACCATCCCAATGCATACATATATAGCTAGTTGTACAGCATGAACATTCACGATCAACTGGATTGAAATCTGTTGGTGTGGAAGGTCTTAGCTCTCACACTGATCATTATTCCCATTGACTATTTTGTCTATCTTTTTAACTTGATTAACACTTGACATTATCCCATTATACACATTGACCCTTATCAACGATTACACTATAGACGTAAAGCTTGAGGGTTCAAGTCCCTGATGTATCAACCCATAGCCTATTAAGTGGGTATTACGTACTTCTCTGCTAAGCACGCAGCACTAAGGTGTAAGTGCAAAGAATGACTGGTCCGTAATCAGGAAAATGTGTGGTGCGGCATTTGTACAAACGGAATATTGTTTCAGTTAAGTATCACTATAAAACTCAAGTGTTCATCTTGTATAAAGCGGACATCATCATCATCATGATCAGCTTCATCCTATCAAAATATTACCTGTTTTCGTCACGATATAGATAAATAATTGCTCACTTGGCGTTAAACGACAATCACTCACTCGATCTATCCTGTCTACGAACCTGTTTATGACAGTCTAATTTCAGTCTTGTGTGAATAATGCATGTAATGTGAAGCTCTATATAAGGTACCTGCTGATATCCTTTTTCAGCCCCTTTGTGGACCCTTTATATATATAAAACGTCTGATTGTAGATACCTTTAGTATTGAAGTAGAACTTGTTAGTAGAAACGGTGTTTGATACTATCAGTCCATTTATATAGTCTATAGAACATGAAGGGATTTGGATGGTTTCGTTTTTCTCCGCTAGACCTACTACTACGGTCATCGTTTGGCTGAGATCTGTGTTCTGTATAACATCTATTCTCTTGTTTTTCTTCCACCAAGACATCATTGAAATTTCGGGAAAGCTGCGAAATCTTGAATAGATATTGCAGGTGTTGTTTCTACGTTCGCTGGAAAAGAATTGTAGGACGATTGGACCTGTATTAAAGATAATATTATCATAATATCAAATAATTATTGTAATTTCGATCATTTGTTTTCTAATATAAATTTACTATGATGATTGACATAACACACACACCTCGTAAAACATAGATACCAATTATTTAATAGTTACAACATGGATGCCCCCATTGCTAATTAAGCATGAAGTTATTGTTGAAGAACATACAGTGATTGTACAATGTAGAACAGCAATACAAGAACTGGTCCTTGACTTTGATTTGTAATGTTGGATAATCTCTCATGTTCATTTACATCCGTATCCTTTCTCGTAAAATACAAAAATGTATAAGAAAGACAGATATTTCAGATTATTTCAAGTGAAAATAAATATATGTGATTTGTCTGTCCGGATTGCAAGTTGCGATTTTGTTGTATCCACCAATTGATGACGGACACCATACAAATGTTAAGCTTTTCGGCTAGCAGTGACTCTAAACGTTAGAATTAAAGATCTTTATAATCATATTCTCAAAAGTATTGGTCATTTGGTCTGATCTGAAATCAATATGGCCGACACGAAGGATACCACGAAGTCATGTAATTCGAGTTATATATGTGTTGGCCTCAAAAAGTAAAACATGTAGTCCACATATAGGATACCAACATAAACAATATGGGATAATATAATCAGGTGACAGAAATGTAAAACTAAATCCCTTGACCATTTAAAATTGAATGATATATGGATTGTCCCGCGAAATGGTATTGCGCCTTTTATTCTATTCCTATATCCAATATGGACGACATTTGTTTTCTTGATTCAATTGTAAACAATCTCTCCATGAAGTTATTAATAATGTAAAGATCAAAGGGGATACATATTTAGCTTGGTCCACTATTGTTTCTCTAACGTTTATAATAATAATATACTTTTACCTGCTACGTTTAACTGATTAGATGAATTTCCAATCATTTTCTCAGATTTTCTAGCATCCATAACTAAACACTGGTATTTCCCCATCTGTTCATACGTACAGTTGTCAATAGCTAGTGTAGTACTATTGCCCAATAATGATGATTCTTGCATTCTCACATCATTTGAATAAACCCAAGGTTCGAACACAAAAGGAAAATGTAGGTAATCTACACTACATTTCATTGTGGCTGAATGGCCATAGTGAACTGTATGAACTGGGAGAGACTGAAAATCGGGATGATCTGAAGAAATATATTTTTATGAATTAATGTAATATTGGCACATTTAAAAAAAAATAAACAAATGAAATTTCATATAAAGTTTAAAAAAATGTTTCTCAGTTATCGAGATCAGAATGTCATGTTAAAAAGTCAGCATATAGAAAACATTATCTTATTACTGTTTTTCTTGGGTCAGTAATCTAACGATACAGTGAGTCTATTGATGTCACTAAATAGAACGATTGGTAACGGCGAAGTTGACTATTCAAATTATTCATTATATCTACGTTTCCCCCATTAAATACGTTACATTTTATTTGAACCACATCGGTGGTGTAATGGTTAGTGTGCTCGCCTCGAGTGTGGTAGATCGTGGGTTCGAGTTCCAATCGGGGTCAAAGACTATAACATAGGTATTTGTTGCTTCTCCGCTCAGCACGCAGCATTAAGGACAAAGAGCAAAGACTGGTTTGCTCGGAATCAGGATAATGTATCCGAGAGGGGCGACATATCTATCCGCTGACTGTTGTGTCAGTGAGTTAGCACTATAAAAATCCAACTGACCATTGAAAATTAACTTGTTCTCGTCATGATGTAGCTGACAAATGGCTGAGTTGGCGCTAAACAACACTCACTCACTCACTCTACATTTTATTTGAAGAAAACAAATCTTTTATTTATCTTCAACAATGGTTTGCAACATCAAGAATATACAATCAAGATACATAGGCAACATCGGACACGAGACACAGAACGACAACGAACAAAGTCAAAACACAGAAAGATAAGCCGATGGGCCATACCGACCCATAGAAAATGTAGAATGGAAATGTAGACACTTCAAACACACCAGGTGTCTCATAATTTTTTTTGTCGGTGATGGAGGAAAGAAATAATTCTACTTAAAGATCCATTGTCAGTTATCAACAACGTATGACATTCTTTAAGAAACAGAGACAGCTTAATGGTTTATCTACTGTACACCGGCCGTCGATGATGTATAGATTCTGATCCATCTCATTGCGAGGTAAACTCGACTTATATCTCAAGTGATTATTCATACGTTTCCTGTGTGAAAAAAAACAGGGTTGTCATGATATTTCTAGTAAT
Source organism: Gigantidas platifrons (assembly GCA_002080005.1). Lineage (NCBI taxonomy): Eukaryota > Metazoa > Mollusca > Bivalvia > Mytilida > Modiolidae > Gigantidas > Gigantidas platifrons. Next base: position 1,155,814 of record MJUT01058894.1, on the reverse strand, counting down.
GGTGGCATATAACAAGGCAAGCAAAGCAATCAATCAATCAAATAGGAAATACATGAGCATTTTTTTATTCAACTATCATACTGCAATTTATAATTATACCAATCATGTTCAAATCCTAGCGAAAATTGCCAATGCTGAAAGGATACAAAGTCAAATTTACCCTATTTAATACTCACACTGGATAATATCTAGATCAACTGATTTAACTGCGGTAATGTCATTATTGACAGCCGTACATACACATTTGGTTCCTTTGTAGTCAACATATATGGTAATGTTTAAAGTTACAACGCCAACACTGCTCCCAAGGTTCTGGTGTACCCGATGTCCTTGACAACTGAATTCCATTGAAATGTTGGAAGTCTTTGATATGCTAAATAAACACTGGAACTCGATATTTTCTCCGTCCGTGAATGTACGCGATGGTGATATCGATGATATACATTATATATACTAGTATTTCATTTTTTTTTATGCAAGAAATGTTCTTAGTAGACGGATTGTTTTGAAGAAACAAACACAGAGTGGAAGCACAAGAATAAAAATATGACACTTTCACTGAGAGACATAACCCACCCAAGGGGGTTGTGCGCGACAAATGAAATACACAACTCACCATTATGATGGGGGCAAAATGAGTGCCTCGTGTATATATAATATATTAATGACTCGCACATGCACGTAATATATTATTGGAGTTGTTCCAGGAATGTGTGATACATACTAAATTATATATACATGTTTTTATTATAACAGCTCCAGTGTGTACTGGGTACTCGTTGGTGGCAAGCTCCTATCAACCACATTCATTTGTTCTGATGACAATAGGTCCATCACAGTGATTTATTGTTTCAAGACGTGTTCATGTCATTAAAATTGCTGAAAAACGGCTAATCTGACATATGCTTAAATTAATTAAACTAACATAAGGCAAATATTTTGAGATACCACATATTATATTTAGCTTCACAACGTGTCTGATTGTTATTTATTTTTAAAACAGAATATCCAGAGGTCTCGAAATCAGTTATATAATTCATATGCGAATTTCATGTACCATTTGTACATATTATTATAAACCTAATTACTATTTATTCATCCACCATGAAATCAGGGGCCAATATTGATAAACGGTAAAGATGAAATATCAAACTGACGGAACATCGCAAAGATTCAAAATCTGTCTATGCAATACAGCACCATATTATCATAAAAAACCCAAATAAAAATGAACGGTCAATACAAATTATTACAACACCAGGGAGTCAGAACTGGTACTGTGTTAGTTTATCCTGTTCTGTGTATTACATCCGTCATTATTATCTGATATGCAACTGGATGGGTCAAATGATATAAGGTTACAATAGTGAGCCCTACATTTGACACATATATGCAAATAGACAAGATACTGAAATCTCACGATGGTTGGCCGATTCATCAAGGAAATATTATTAAAATGTATTTAACAAGTTCTTATTAAAATTGCATTGACACTTTATCCTGCTTCCGAGCCAACCAGTCTTTGATCTTACTTCGTAATGATACGTGCTTAGCGGAGAATCAACAAATATCAATTTCATAGTCTATGGTATAATCCTCCATAACCAGAACTACAACGATAAAGCTTACGCACAACTTACCTATGATATTGATGGTAGTTGCCTTTGTGAGTATTTCACCATAGGCGAACCTATATTTACAAACAAAAGGCATATGATGGTCTTGTATCTGTACCCCGAATATATGTAAACCATAAGTACAATTGACAACGTTGCATACAGAAGCTATCCTGTCTTCTGACGTTGAATTTGTATTACATCGTCAACTAAATGATATGGAATGGTTTCCAAATTGCACTTCGGCAATACCCCGTACATAGCAGGGGGTTATAGAACATGTAAATGTTTGATTGCTTCCTATATCTGACCAGCCATGAGATTTTCAGGCTTATGGAGGTACCTGGGGCAAAATGAGATTTTTGCATTTTCATGGAGGTTATATTGATACAAAACACCCTGCAAAGTTATTTTGATTGATTCTGCAAAATAAGGGAATTATGGCCATTTTTGTAATTTTCTAAATTTCTAAACTTTAATTTTCTGTTATCTATATTGATCAAATATTCATTGATTCACTGATTACGTTTTATAACCATTTTACATAAGTTTCTACATTTTAATCATTTTAGCTGTAATCTACAGTTTTTTGTAAAAAAAATAGATATTAACCCTGCATAGAAAATAATATATTTTGGTTGCCATGGTAACCTACAGTGAATAAAAGCAAAACATACAACTCCAATATTTTCAACTTTCTGGACTCAAAGTGCTATGATGAATTTTCACAATTAATATTGTTTGTTTATTGAGGTTTAAAATCATTTTAACACCTTACTAATCATCATACATTGCAATTAATTTAATATTTGGAGAAAGCCATAGTGCCTGGACTGGAGAAAACCACCGAAACTGTATTGTTTCATAATCTGATAATGCTAAACATTTGTTTCATGGAATTTCAAAGTGATATGAACAAAATATACTTCAACAAGTTTATAGTATCAGTTTGCACATATCTTATGTTCAGCTTCCTTTGAATTAGACATATTATATGCAATAAAAGAGCATGTACAAATGTGTAATATCATGTCACTTAGGTATCATCAGATACAGAATTGTTCCATTCCTGCTCTTTTTATACCCCGTCTGCTTGCAATAACTGCATTTCCTGGTTTTTTCTGGCTTTGGTTCAGTAGGCTTAGGACAGGTAATATCTTTATTGTCATAACAAAGTGGTAATATTTCTTGATACAGATACCACTTTCTCATAGCATCTAGAACTTTTCTTGGTAACGCAGATGGCATAGACGAGTCTATAACTACTCGTTTCTTAAGCAATCTGAATTTATTTTCCATAGAGTCGTAGTACTTCTTGACAAATACAATTCCAGGTAATTTTTATCAGCATGAAAATAATGATATGCTATGAGTGCAGAAAATGTCTTAAAATACTGCTTAAGGAATGTTTTCCAGTCTCACAGGAGACCCCCCATATTGAGCAAGTTGTGGTATATTATGATTATTCCTTGAGGAATCAATCACATATTGCGCAATACACTGCAAAGTTTCTGTTGAATAATGCCGCCACTTCACCTGAAAACAAATAAGTAAGCTGTAATAAAGTTGGTATAATAATATAGAAAAACAATAAGTACAGGATTATTATCAGGTATGAGCTGCACCCCTTTTGAATGTATATACAGGAAAAGGCGCTCATGTAGCAAAAATATGGGGACCATCTTGAAAAGGCAAAGAAGCAGAGAGATTAATCATTATTACAGGATCAAAGATTGAGAGGTAATTTTTTCATTTGTCACAGGAAAATTGCATGACAAAAACATGTACATGAGGATTTGATGAAATTGAAATTTATATATATTCAAATAAACTTTTTACAATTATACATTATGTATACATAGCTTAAATATCTTAGACATCATTGATACCGGATGATGGTACTTTCGAAATGAGATGGATTGGCAATGTATCCTGACTAAATATTTAACTTTGATCTCTTTTACACATGTTGCTATGCTATACCTGAACAATTGCTCATTTTAACGTTAACCACTAATCACTCACTCACTCCTTTACATATTATATGTCAAATTTTGTGATGGCCAATCAAATTACTAGTTCCCTAGACATTAGGGGATGTGTATCAATTTGATATGGCTTCAATAAAGCATCCAAAAATTAAACTTTTATCATAATGTAAACTCCCCCAATTCTAATTGATTGTTTGATACTAAATTTAGTCGTATGGTGTTTGTTAGAAGTAAATTATACAGTTAATAGGCAATTATTGACCTGTACACATGTGGTCCACTATACGGATAAGTAACAATAAAATGTAAAATTTATGTAAAAGTGCCTGCTGATTTAATTTGTAATGTGAAATAAACTTTAAAAAAATATTTGATAATTAAATTTGATTTTAATTATTTTCTCCTTGGAAAAAACCAACACAAACCTCGTCGAATTGTCTAGTTTTATGTTTACATGGTATACGTTTAAGCATAATAATTGATGTAATAATATGTATTATTTCGATTCTAATTGGAAACCGATTTATTTAAGGGTTTAGGGCTATCGTGTTTAATGCCATTTTAAACAATATTTCAATTGTATCATGACCGTCAGTTTTATTGGCTTAGGAAACCAGGTTATCCGGAAAAAACCCAGACCTGTCGCAAGTCACTTTATCACATAATGTTGTACCGAATACACCCTCGTAATGAGTGGGATTCGACCTCACAACTTTTGTGGTGATACCATACAATCATAACCCCCGTTTTATTTACAGAAACCCAGTACGAGGAAAACATACCAAAACAAAGATTTCCCAGCGTCAATGCATTAAAAATGGTCTCAACTTAATCAAGTAAACCACCATTCCCCCAACCAAAAAATGAAAACGAAAAACAAAAACGTAAATTATATTTGTCAATGTCACCAGCGTTCTCTTAAACCAACGCCACAGGAAGACAGCAATTTATAAAAGTAAGAGTCGATTTGCTAGATGACCAATGATTTAGTTCACTGCAGCATTTGCTAAGAATAATGACGTATCATCTATGAAAAATGTATTAACAAAAGTAGCTCCGCATGAATGAACATTCTATATTCAAAATGTTGTCATTATATTTATGCTAATATGCTATATTTCTATTTTTGAAATACACAATTTTGTAATATGTATTATTCTCTAATAACCTTAAAATTCCTGACACGTTAATGAAAACACAACTCTACATACATTAATTCTCATATATTAAATTTGATGTATATTTGATCTTTTCCTCATTCATGACTTATAACCGGGTTTGTAACTAGATTAACACTACGGGTGCCACTAGTGGAACAAGAACTACTTACCTTTAACAAAATTATCAGTGACTTTGACCGGTCACTGGGTTTCTCAGGGTACTCTATATAACTAGGTATGATAAATACTGAATATTACATGTCAAAATCTGTATCACATGCTGTATCAACTCGAAAACCCTATGTCACCCCAAGGGCCACCGGCCCGAGGGGTGATATAGGTCGAGGGTTGATACGGCATGTGATGTTCATTATATCATATATTTCAACCATGCCTTTGATAATACATGCATTTTATTAAAATGTTGAATTTCTTTGAAAATTAAAAAAAAAATTAATTTTGAAATTTAGAAAATTTATGAAAATTATGAATTTTTTTGAAAAATGTTGAAAATTTTGAAATTTTTTGGGTATACGATATAGGGTATGTGATATAGGGTATGCACGATATAGGCTTGGGACAATCATTCATAATGCATATACAAAACACCTGTATTTTAATCTAAATATATGATATATATTGACAATGTGACTTGTGACCGGACAATGGGTTTCTCTGAGTACTATATAGTTCCTCAACAAATCTGATCAGCACAATATAGCTTAAATATTGATGAAAGTGACGCCAAACACACAATATATAACTATTACAATATCATCTAAATACTGATGATGTCATCATTTTTGTTAGCTTTATATAATTAGATTTGTTTATTGGATGGAATGTTACGATGTTTTGGAAAGTTCTATACAGTTTTACTGTATTTTTTTTTGTAACAGTTAAATCACCGTTGATCTGATATATAATACATAATTATATATATATATATATATATATATGAGATATTGTGATTTGCAGGCGGTATCAATTTAACCTCTGTACTCGACAATGTGGTATGTGTTTGCCATTGTTGTATGCGATTTATCATAGGAGTTCAACAAGTAGGACGGCTATTGTGTATGTGTTTACATAGAATTGCATTTCAGTTTGTGAGATTAACATTCCTGTAAAATTTGCTAAACCAATGATGGTCAATGACATCACCCGACTACAATACAAACCACTCAACGTCTCACTTTAAATTAATTCTTATTAATGGCACGCTGATACATAGCATTCCTACATCATTTGTCAGTTAAGTTTTTATACTTGAAGGCTATGCATTTTGATGCGTTGTT
>MJUT01058894.1:1109531-1138394 GCA_002080005.1 Gigantidas platifrons | reverse complement strand
TTTTGATATAATACACAGTATACTTATTGGTCTATAATTTCCAACCTCTGTTCTATTGTTTTTCTTAAATAATGGTTTGACCCGTGCTGATTTTAATTGATCGGGAACTATACCACTCGTTATTGATAAATTTACAATGAAATTGATGGGCTTTGTTTGTGTTGTAGCCGCATCTTTGACGAACCTTGCTGGAATGTCGTCTAACCCTGTGCTTTTAAATTAATTAAGATGACACAATTCCTTATATATAAATTCCTCGGACACAGGACTTATTTCAAGTTGTAATCTATTGATATTAACTCTACTATAAAACTGTTGGAAAAGAGTAGAGGCTACGTGGAATATATTTGGAGATGGAGGCAACTTTTCAACAAGCTTCGATGCCACGGTTGTGAAAAAAATATTGAAAATGTTTGCGATGTCATTTAAATTATGACAATTTTGACCATCCACCTTCAAAACAACACAAGCATTGTTTTTTTGTTTTGAACTATAACCTAAAGTTTTCAGCTGTTCCCATAATTTTTTCGGAGTGTATTTGTTTTCTTCAATTTTATTTGCGACGTATTCTTCTTTAGCCTTTTTTACATTTCTTTGTACCAAATTTCGCAATTTACAGTAATCCAAATATAAATGTTTACTACCTGTTTTTTATATGATATTAAATATTGATCTCGTTTTCTAATATTATCTAAAATTTCTGAAGTTATCCATGGTTCGGAATTCTGTTTAATTTTTATTTCTTTATATGGAGCTATTGAATTTAAAGTTGATTGAAATAATTTTCGAAAAATTTCCCATGCTCACTTTGTAAGAGAAAGAATAGAAAAAGAGACCCGGTAGAGGTTTTGGAAAAAGTGTGCTGCCCAGAGTTGACAAAAATATTTTTCATTCGTGCATGACGAGTTCCATGATCAAAATGAATCTCGACTATCAAAAATATTTTTATATCAAAGATTAAAACCTTTCCAAAATCACTTTTTTGGAAAGAATTTAGACCAGAAAAGTCAAAATAATGATGTCTACATATTAAATTTGTAGGGGGAATTGACAATTTGTAATAGTTGTTGATATAACCAGCAATAAAAACATAAAATGCGGAGACCAAAAACACACCTCGTCCACCCGTCATGCTGACCTTGACCTGTTTCCCCAGTCATTGGTAAAAAACAAGGAATTTAAGATTTATTAGTTGAAATATTACACTTGATTTTCTATTGAAAAAAAGATACCGAAGTATAACAAACATAATTATTTTTCAATCTACTCTAGGTTTTATCTCATTTAATATGCTGTGCTAGTTCGGTGTTGTGAGACTTATGATTAATCGAGAAAATGTGTAAGGGATACAATTTCAAAATAAAACTTTTAAGCACATGTCCATTGCACAGCCGAAGACAACTGTCAAACCTGGTCGCACTTCATGTGTACTATATTTTCTTTTGTTTTCATTAACACTATTTTAACCGATGTTTTATTTTTGTCCGGATCATCAATTAGTCTGTTTTGATTTGGTTGCTGTGTGTTCGTCTTACAGAAAAGGTTCATGATATCTTTAGCTCCCAATCTCTTGACCACGAGCATACCCGATAAGAAGAGTTTGAATATACCAAAGGGGTAATCAGAATCAGAACAGACAACACAATGGCCAAAAGATAAAGGACAAACAACGATCTACAACTCATACAAATAAAGCTAAAGATCGAGTAACACGAACCCCACTAAAAGCCGGGAGTGACCTCAGATGCTCCGGAAGGGTAAGCAGTTCCTGCTCCACTAGATAAATGCTACCCCAGAAACGCATCTTGCGCACAAATCTAGATATATACGTTATTATTATCCTGCTTTCCCCATCTTATATTCTACCTTGTTCGTCATCAGTGATTTTGCTCCCTATTTTAGGGCTATGTCCTCGTTTTGTACTAACAAGACAGATTGCATGATATGCTTAATAAAACAGATTAATAGATTGGACAACTTATCTAAGCTGCTAAAATAAAAATAAAAAAGCCTTTTAGCAGCCAAAGATAATGGAAGCACCTGCATAAGGTCATATTTTTCTTCATTCTTTTTTATATATTTTTGTTTCAAGATCAAGACAATTGAATTTCTTGAACGTGATGAGTAAATTGCATAAGTGAATTCTCTCAATGTCAGTCCTCTCTTAAAAGATTATCGGTAATATCATTTAATGATAAACATCAAGAGAGCTTCCTGCTTTCTGTTGTCACGAGTTACGAAACAACATGCCTTAATAGCTGCCATTTTCTCCCGGACAACGACACAAATGATTCTCTATTGAGTAACACTTAATTGTCTTATGTCACCTTGGTATAAGGTTAACACGGACATATGGTGCATTATGAATTTTAATTTGTGTTTTTGATAGATTTCAGCATATATCAATATCCCTTGATGAGATCACTGTCTTGTAATTAGCACTACTGAAAGCTTAATCATTTTTAACAATCGACTTTTAGATTGAATAAGATGAATGCAATGCAATTAGCAATATATATCTTTCTACAAGGCTCCTAATGTTGCGTAAGAATCACTATATATTTTCTCACAATGCCACACAAATAATGAATTTACAAAACATAATTACTTAAAGGGTAAAGCGGATCTGATAAAAAATTAACATATTGTGTGATCGTGTTAATTGCTAAGCTTATGAGGACGCAGTAGATAGAGCTGTGACAACTATGCATTGAAAAGGAGAATCACGCATAACAATCGAGCAACAACATTCTTTCTACGGTCGTCACCAGGAACTGGTGGATCGCTACAAAATATCCATTTCTCAAGTGGAAATGGATCTTGCCCCTTTACCTAGATGTTTGTCTTATCTCTATCATCGAAAAGACTTTTATCGGACATGACTATGAGTAACAACGCGGATATGTTATAAGACACAGGGACTGATTAACCTTCGCCTGCACTTGAGTTCCTCTCCGTTTTTTTCTTTGAGGAGGAGGGAGGTGTTCCATGTTGCTCACTCTTTTTAGTTTTCTGTATATTGTTTTGTATGCCTTCGTTTCGTGGTTTTTGTCCAATGCTGCTGACTGTGTCTTTGGGTTGTGCATTGCTGATTGACTCCTCGGTTTTCTCTGAAATGCATTTGAATCTGGTGCAGTAGTGTACCACCCATTCAATCAAAATAGGATCATTGAATATTTGTGTAGAGCCTCATTTCTTCATCAGTTACGAAATGTTACTAACATTCAAATGGCTTCAAAACCAGACATATTTGATTAAATAATTAAAGTGTTAGCTAAGCTTGCAACTGAACTAATTAGTTAGTGCTCACCGTGATTAAATTTAAAGAATCCAGTACATCTTAATACGATATCGTCGTACATTAGACAAACACTTTCTCAAATAATTCCTGTAATCCAATATAATAAAAATCGATGAAAAAATTGGTTCTAACTAGGAAATACGCATATTGTCATCATTTAGCCTTTTCCGACATCATGGGCTTATTCTAAGAGTAGAGTGGCGTTATATTTAGTGATTACATTCATTTATATCTTGTGATATGAGAGCATTGTTGCCAATTGTGTTTCAAAAGGCATTGTATTACATTTATCCCTTATTAAAAGGGGAATGTATACAATGAAATACAATACAAAGAAAAACACAAATCACCACACTGTCAGAACAATTTCAAAATTCAATCGAAAAGTCGAAGAAAAAATAATACCAGACTTCCGGATTAAACGCAAATTGAGTGTATAATTTCAAATATTAAGTATAGTATTATAGGTAACAATTTCCTTATAGACTACTATTATATATCAATTTAGAGCCTCGTTTCTTCATAATTTAATAAATGCTACTAAGATTCACATGGCTTCAAACCCAGACATATTTCATTACATAATTAATGTATTAGCTATGCCTGCAAGTGATATAATTACGTAATACCACTGTGTTTAAATCTAAAGAATAGAGCACATCTTAATAAGATATTTTCGTAAATTAGACAACCATAAATAATTTCTGTAATCCAATATAATTAACATCGATCTTCAAATCGTTTCTTGTTGTGTGAAATGCGCATATTTTCATTAGTTAGTGTTTTATATGCTTTGTGTTTTGTGTTTTGTTTTTGTTTTCTCGACATCATTTAACAAATTCATTACTGTACCTCATCTAAATGCTTGCTTTGTATTGATTATAATCACAATGGAAAGCTTTTGAAATTTGAGATCAGGTACACGTGTATTTTTGTTGAATATATTATACCCCCACTCGTAGAGAGGGGGCTATATTGCAATCACCTTGTCCGTCCGGCCGTTCACACTTTCGTAACAGATATCTCAGCTTCTACTGGAAGAAATGATTTTATATTTGAAATATGGCTTTGGCATGGTGACTTGTACCATGTCTCCACTTTCCAGGTTTACCGCATATCTACTTATTGTTTACAGTGTGACTTATAATTTTCATATTTGCCGCAATGAAAACTTTCGTAACAGTTATCTCAGCTTCTACTAGAAGAAATGATTTTATGTTTGATATATGGCTTTTGCATGGTGACTTGTACCGTGTCTCCACTTTCCAAGTTTACCGCACATCTACTTCCTGTTTACCGTTCGACTTACAAACGAACGAGTGGGGGTATTCTTAGCACGTCGTAGCGTGCACCATCTTGTTATAAATTTGATTTCGTGTTTATTAAATCCCTCTTTTCTTAGTGTTACATATATAATGATGAAATGAAAACAAAACAAAAAAAAGCCACTGACAGAACAGTTCCAAAATCGAAGCGAAAAAATCTGGCGGTGGGGTGGAAACAGTGTGTTTGGGATATTGAGACAAAATCGATATCCCTAACACAAACTAATGAACACGTACGTCCCTGTCTTGGTATACATGTATTTCTTTAAAAAGTGACAGGTTTGTAGTAGGTCCATGGCCTTAAAACTCTCTTCTGAACGAAAAGGCATTGTCATGCAAGAGGTTTCAACAAATCATTATGTTTCTGTTGCAATAGCCGCTATGATTGTGTATATATCTATTTTTCTTCTTTCTGAAATTGTACTACAAAACCAGCTACGACACAATTACAAATAAATGCCGTTGTAATGAATTACTTAGACATTTGCATGGAATAGATTTAGTTCAAGGTTGACCACTGTCCCTTTATTATGCTTTCCAAAAACTTCGTGTACTATCAAACATTAAATGGTGGTTCCGACCTTCGTTCTCTTTTGCATAACAAGTAGACACACGATTAATAAATACACCATTTACATGAAATACATTCCAGATGAGTACTTAACGTTCTTTACAAGATGAGCTTGAAGATTTAACGTTCTTTACAAGAAGAGTTTGAAGATATAAATGGGGCAATCCGAATCCGTAAATCAAAGAAGGACAGACAACAGTGTCCAAAAGAAAAAGAACAAAAAGACAAACAACGATCTACAAAGCATCACATATAAAACTGAAGATCCGGCAATACAAACTCAACTAAAACAGGGCGTAAGCTCAGGTTCTCCGGAAGGGTTAGCAGTTCCTGCTCCACTAGTGACACCCGTCGTGGTATCATATTCACATGTTAAAAATCAATATCATCACCATATCATATCTTTAAAATTGGAGGTGTGAACCTATTAAACAGCTTAACTCCGCCATTCCAATGCTAAATGCCTATTCCAAGCCAACAGAGTTACAATGCCTTTATGACCTTGTAATTTGTAAAGGATGTTACAAAATTATTTATGCAATGCATCGCCTGATTTGATGGCCTTGCATGTAAACGTAAAGACAATATTAATTATTTTGCGTTCTCTATGATAACGCCACCAACAATGATCTCTCAAATATTCAGAGCATTATGCAATATTTGGGTATTACTATATCCTTGATCATGTTATTGTCAATTAATTTACAAAGGATCAGAAACAAGCTGTTTTTCATCGACGTTGGACGTCTTCTTCATTACAAGTTGTATATATCATTTAAACAGAATATAATTAGCTTATTCTTTCTGTTGGTGCCTGATAACGTTTTTTAAATAAAATTACATAATAACGTAGGTTCGTGATATAAGTCGGTTTAATAGTGGCTTAAGCGTGATCGATGTATGCACGTTTTTAGTAAGCGCGATTCCTGAATAAAAACAGTAAATTAAAATGGAGGTTAAATTGATAAATAAAAATACCATGTATGTCCGCCATATAGTACGTTAATATGTTCCGTTGTTGTCTGATAACACTTTCAACTGAATTGCATAATAACTTTCTTTTATGATATAAGTGGCGTCTGTGAGAGTTTTAAACAAGAATGAACATCTGTGGTAAGCGTAATACATGCACAATAGTTAATTAAGGCATGTGTCAAATATATAAACAATAATCTTACTAACTATGAACATTTCCGATGAAGATGTCCTATATGAAAACAAATGGTTAATTATAGATTATTGCATGCCCTTTTCCATATCAGGACTGTTATTATCCCGAGAGAGACCGATATCGGTCAGAGAGTTTTATCCCGAGGGTCGATATCGGTCGAGGGATGATAACAGTCCTGATATGGAATAAGGCATGCATTAATCTATTCATCACATATGTCAACATTGAAGTAAAAAGAACAAAGTTAACTTCACACACACAGCAAACTATGAGTGATTGATATCGGTTGAGGGGTGATAACAGTCCTGATATGGAAAAAGGCATACCTAGTTCTATTTATAGAGATGCTTGATATCATGTTGTTCTATTTATAAAGAGGCGTGCTATCATGTTTTGTCCCGATATCTCCCCATGGGCTGATATCGCCGTTGCACTACGGTGTTTACGTATGGGCAAAATTGACTTTATCACTAATAAATATGTGATAAATATTTATAATAATTCTGTTCATCCGGTAATATGTGACCTTTGGCATGATCATATCATTTCGACAAGAGTGGAGGTTTGGGCCCATACATGTAAGAGTAGTTTAACTCCGCATATGTTTATTCAAATATCTGCTACAAACCAAGAGAATGATTGGCCACTAATAAGAAAGTGAGTGGCCGTTAATATGTGCTAAAGACGTCGATTTTCTCCTGTTTCAACGATGTTCAGATTCAATGTTGGAACTACTTTGCCATTGTGCTTTGTTTTTCATTTTATTAGTTATTTGTATCTATCTTAGACATTTTTTTTTATTCTGTAAAGCATAGAGTTGGAGAGCCCTGTTAGCCAGCCTTGTAATTGTATCTATAATTAGCTGTCCACTGGATCGCTTGACATGATGGCCTTGGATGGAAATATAAACAGTCAATTCTAATCATTCTGCGATCTTTACGAACTCGACAGAATAATGAGCTGTCAAATATTCACTGTATCATGTAATATTTATGTATTAGCACATCCTTGTTCTGTTATAGTATTGTCCATAAATTACCAACGTATCAGACCCAAAGTTGGATTTCTTCAGCTTTAATCATCTTCTTCAATATCACATAAACAGAACGTAATGAACTCGTTCCTTCTGTTGTTGCCTGGTAACGTTTTTAAATAAAATTGCATAATAACGCGACTTCGTGAGTGGGTCTAATAGTGGTTTAAGCGTGATCTATGAATGTTCATTTTTAGTTAGCTTGATTTATGAAAAAAAGCAGTAAATTAAACTGTAGGTCAAATGTATGAATAAAATTATTAAGTATGTTTACCAGATATTACTCTACCATTGTCTGTTTTTATCTGATAGTGCTTTTAAATGAGTTGCATCATAATGCTAATTTTTTTTATTTAAGTGGTGCTTTGGAGGGTTTTAAATATGAATGGCAGTATGTAGTAAGTGTAATACGTGCAAAAGATGTAATTAAGACATGTGTCACATGGTAAATAAGAATCTTACTATATATATCTGCCTGAGAGATCGTTATCATTTCCCATCGGAGTGATGAATGCGCCTTTATCTACCGTAGAACCTTAAGAAACCGCTTTTCAGATGAAGATTCCCATATAAGAAAATTGCTAATTATTTGTAATAATAATGTATCACATGCTTGGCATTAATATGCTAGTCTTTGCATATGTGTAACGACTGGAAGTAAACTAGCCATAATTTCACCCCAAGACTGATAACCTATATCAGAGACGTCTTGTGCAAAAAATCCATAATAGTGCGTCTCGTGCAAGTTACTTCCGATATTGCCGGTGTCGTCTGTTTATAAACATTAACTGACACACAAAGATGAGAGGGATATAGGGGTCTCATCACTATTCAAGAAAAATACTTTTTACTAATCACATTTCACGGGAAGTAAATTATGATGATTCCACTTCTTGAAAAATATGAAACCCAACGTAAATTGTTAAAAGTACGTTTGTATCCTTGTTGCATCCCTTCTAATCGTGTCAACAAAAATCGGTGGAGGTGGCCAGTATGATAGTAAGCATGCCTATAATATTGACAAATTGAGTTGAGACGGAAAACATTGTCGTCAAGAAGACCACATTAAGCACAAATCATAGAAACGTTAGATGATAGAAGATTATCACGGAGAACATAAAATTATTTTGAATGAAAACGATTCACGAACAATGTCCTCTACACGATAAATAAAACACTGAACTAAGGAATCGCATCTATATTCTATGTTTCAACATGCTTCATAGGAAATGTTGCTATTAATATTGATTGAGGATAGACATGCTCTTGTTCGACAATACTGTTATGAAAATGCATCTGTTGAATACACAATGAAACTTCTATATTAAGTCATTTAATTATTTCATTTTGTTTATTTGCTTCGTAAAACAATTTGTAAAAAGATTAATACATGACCTTTTCCATATCATCCCGGCTATCATCCCTCGACCCATATCAACTCTCGATTGCGTCTCGGGCTGATATGGGGGTCTCGGGATTATACCCGGGTTGATATGGTAAAGTCATGTATTTATCTCTATTTAACTGATATTAAAGGCCGTATTTACAATAGTATTACTGGAGGTATTAATGTACAAATATAATTAGCTCTCCACTGAATTGCTTGACATGATGACCTTGGATGGAAATGAAAACTCAATTCTTACCATCCTACGTTCTTTACGAAATCGACAGAATAATGAGCTGTCAAATATCTACTATATCGTGTAATATACAAGTATTAGCACATCCTTACTCTATATGCTATTGTCTGTGAATTAACAAACGGGACAGACACAATTTATTTTGCTATAGCTTTTATCGTCTTCTTAAATATTACATAAACATAACTCAATGAACTGGTTCCTTCTGTTGTTTTCTGATAACGCTTTTCAATAAATTACATAATAACGTTAGTTCGTGATATAAGTACAGACAGTAGACAAAAGTATTCGCACGCTTCCAATTTTGCCTATATATTTCATATAAAACAACAATTTTTCAGAAGTCAATTCACACTCGATTTCGATAATTTTTTATATCAATAAAAACAGAATTTTATAAAGTTTTACTGTATAATTTCAAAATAATTTTCTATGATAAACATTTTGAGAATATACAAGCTAAACACACAACTGAATTAATATAAATACAATGCTTTGATAGTACTTTCGTAGACAAATTATTTAAGTCTGTGTTTAAATCATGGCGATTTGAAAAACATGCTTCAAAACGTAATTTCAAAATTACTACTATAAACTACATATCTTTCTGCTTTCGTTGATAAAATAATGATTAAAATCGGACGTGAATTGATTTCAAGATAATATTTTGAAAAACTGTAGTTTTATATGAAATATATAGGGTAAATTGGAAGCGTGCGAATACTTTTGTCCATTGTCTGTGTAAGTCTAATAGTGGTTTAAGCGTCATCGATAAATGAACATTTTTAGTAAGCGTGATTCCAGAAACTAAAACGGTAAATCAAAATATAGACCAAATTGATAAATAAAATTATTATGTATGTCTCTTTTCAAAAATTCTCAAATGTGGGACATTTAGTATATCTAAATAAGAAGCCTAAAATCTCTCTTTGTTTTGGAAAGATATATAATTGTCTACAATCCATTATATGTGTCCTTCAATGAATTTACTTGACTTCCTTTTCCCCACTATACAAGGAGCTGTACATGTGGTATGTAACCGTAGTATATGTTATCTTTGGACATGTCCAGATTCTAGGAGTAATATTGTTCAGCATAGAAAACACTGTCCTACTACAATAACAAACAGGGCCCGGGTGGCTTAATGAGTTAGGTAGTTGTATTACCTAAAAACTCATACAAGCCTATCACCAATACGGCATGGGTTCGCGCCCGGCTTTGTAAATTGCAAAATAGGTGCACTCAACTCGCATCCGCAAGTGATAAAGTTTACCAGTTGCTTGTCCATGGTCGGTGGTTCTCTCTGGGTTCTTCTACCACTTAAACTGGTCGCAAGATATAGTTGAACTATTGCTGAAAGTGGCGTTAAACACCAAAATATAAATTACAATAACAACTACATTTGTTTATAATGTATTCATATAGATAAAATTGCATTTAGGAAAATGCTGTGGAAATTATTTTGATTCAGTTTTTTTATTTTTTTATTTTGTGAGTATTTGGTCATTATTTTATGTAATTAAATTATGCATCGTTAGATAGTTCATTTTTCATTTCAAAACATGTGTGTATGTTGCAAAAAGGAAATGGAGTTCATTTTTTTCTATAATGTGCTCATTTGTTTATCCTCAGTACAAATGAGTTTGTAAACAAGGGACCTTCATTGAGCTACGTTGGGCTGCTTAGATTATTGTAAAGTAGAAGTTAGTTAAATAAACTGTATTTATGTTCCGTGTGTTGATGTCCGTTACGATTTCTCCATAAAAACGATGTTCGGTTCGTCTTGACCTCCAATTGTTTATAGGAGGGCTCATGTCTTAGTTACGTTTGTTTGTGTATATTGATATCCAACATATATTGTGTTATGTTTTTTTATTTTGTTTTTTTTCTTGTGTACCCTATGTTGGCAGTTTCTCTGGATCGTCCACTTGTGATTGTCGCCCCTTCGGTATTCTCTATAGTTTATTTATATAGTACTGTCCATACTTAGGTTATCGTTCATTGTTCTGATAGTGATTACTCATTTTGAATAAGAGTATGACCGAATATGTGCAGTGTTTATTGTTTGTGTATATACATTTTAGTTGGAATCAAATTATGAAAAAAAGTTTGGGATTCGATAACTCTGTTTAACCCCGTCGTATTGTCTTGCATATCTAAGACCATGACCTAGATTTCCAACGGCATATACCGTGCTTTAGATTATGTTCAATGATTTGAGGTGAAATATAGATTGGATTGTTTTGGTTTATAGTGTTTAACGCCATTATCAACAATATTTCAGGTATATGGTGGCGGTCAGTTTTATTCATGGAGGAAACCGGAGTATCCGAAAAAAAAACCACCGACCGGTAGCAAGGCACTGACAAATCTTATCGAGTACACCTTGACATGAACGGGGTTCGAACTAAAAAGTGATGATAGGCATTAATTACACATGTAATTGTAAATCCAACTACAGTACGATCACGACCACTACGCCCCCTGAAATATAGATGCTCGTTTTGTTGATAAATATATAATCTTAATGGACGTCTTTTACGTGTAGACTATCACAGATATTTTATAATTGTGTCAAGTTATCACTAGAAGTTTACAATTAAACTAAAACTGTAATTATAAGATACTACGGTAACTTATCAATATCGCGCCATTCCTTTCATCAATGGAAAACAAACTCGTAAAAATAATCATTGTAAATAAATACAGCATGTTAATGTGTATATATTCACATAGACAAAAGTCAATTTAGAAAAATGCTATGAAAATTTGTTTTGTTTTGATTTTTATTATTTTGTGAGTATATGGCCATATGCAAAATCTTAATGGATGCCTTTTACGTGTAGACTATCATCGATATTTTGTAATTGTGTCATGTTATAACTAGAAGTTTAGAATTAAAGCTAAAAATGTAGTTAAAAGATGCTACTGTAGCTAATCAATATACCGCCATCCATTTCATCAATGGAATAAAACTCGTAAAAATACTCATTGTAAATAAATACAACATTTTAATGTGCAAAACAAACCTGGCATTTACTATTTATGTGCAGTCGATCAATGACTGCGATTAATTAACGGTATATTTATATGTCCATCTCGTAAACGGAGGATAAAGTTTGTTTTACTGTATTCCGAGTGTGAACTTCCTCCAGCATTCTTTTTATAATTCGTACACAGTGGTTTTTAATGAAATGGTAACTTTTCCGGAAATACACCAGATATATTTTTTGGCAAGAAATGTAAAATTTACAAATTACTACGCGAGAGACGGAAAATATCAAGCAGAACAGTTGTATTGTATATGCCCAATGAGTCAATAGCAAACATTATCACCCTACGTTTTAGTGGGGTGTGTAGTGTTTTGTAGATTCTTGTTTGTCCTTTTTCTCTTGGTTATTGCATTGTTTGTCCTTCTTCGATTTACGGCTTCTGGTTACCCCTTTTTCAAACTTTTCTTATCAACTAAGAAGCTTGAATGGAGTAGAGATGCCTTATATGATTGACTGATTTTTTGTGTTTTAACGCCACTTTCAACAATATTTCAGCTATATCATGACGACCAGTTTTAGTGGTGGAGGAAGCCGGAGTACCCGGAGAGAACCACCGACCATGGGCATGCAACTGGTTAACTTTATCACTTGCGGCTGGAGAAGATGCCTTATAAATCCGATGGAACCTGAAATATAAAAAAGAGACATGGAACTATAAGTACATGGGAATTAAAAAAAAAGCAATATGTTTTGTTAAAGCATGTAAAGAAATGATATTAGTACATTGTGTGATAACCAGTAATATTGTATTGTCTATTATTTTCTATTTACGGATTTTTGTTACCCCTTTAGGATCTTCAAACCTTTCTGGAACATTATATGAGAATCGAATTTCGACATTGTTTTCTCTCTCTCCGTGTGTTCTTAACATCTATATTTGTAAAACTTATGCTTATTAATATTTCATGAAAAAAACTAATTAAATGTCATTGATCATGTTGATTTCATACTGAAAAATCGTGACTGACCAGATAAATAAAACCATCTTTGTCAATAACTGAATTAATTAGAAATATATCCGATTTTTTTTTTCATGTGAAAGTTGATAAAGAAAAATCCATCGTGATTTTCCCACGTACCAGGTATTTCATTCCGCGTTCGACCTGTTTTATTTCTAAGTCAGTAAACATCACCTCCTTCCAATCTCTTTTGACTTTCATTGATTTTTATAGCTTACACAGAGAATTGTCTTAACATTATCGATACATTTCATATTTTATGTTTATTTGGTGTACCTTAACAGGGGCGGATCCAGGATTTGTGGTTAGGGAGGGCGTGAGTAGGCGATGGATCTGGGGACCGGTTAAGGTCCCCAGCGGGTCCAGGGCAGAGCCCTGGTAGGGGACACAGGGGGGCGAAGCCCCCCAGAAGCTCTGGGGTTTAAGGAATTAGACATTTATTTGAACGACAATTTTGAATCAACCACACCATTTTTATCAGACCAAAAAAACTTGACTTTGAGTCTTAATTTTGTCGGATAATTGTTAACAATATGTTTTTGTCAGATTATAAGAACCTAAAGTAAAACTTTTTTTGAACAACCGTGATGCGAATTGTTCAACACATGACTGATCGATCACGATATTTTAACCCTTCAAAGAATTATTGGTTTAGTTTTAAAGCATTCCTCATTTCACTAATTGTTCTGTACTTTCGGGTGGTTCTAGTTAGTACTGCCCGTCCGGATGGAGCTGTTCTTTTCGTCGTTTGATTCATTCATTGAAAACGTATGATTCGACCGCTCTTGTTTATAGACAAACAAAAGCGGAAATTGTCAATACATGAACTTGTTGTTGATTTCTGATTAGTTAACGTAACTAAATTAGATGATCAGAATCGTTTCATGCAGCATTAATGTTAACATATTCACCTTTGTTTGTCTATAAACAAGAACGAATCATACGTTTTCAATGAATGAATCAACGGCGAAACGAAAAGCTTCATCCAGACGGACAGTATACTGATCATTTATCAATGGGTAGAGCTTTTTAGAATGATATCCCAAATTTACCCCTAATATCATTACTATTCATTTTGACTTGTGAACAGTTTCAGATAAGATTGCTGCCACAGTAATAATAGGGATTCATTGTGGTCAAAATAACACATGCTTTTTATCTTGAAGTTACAAAAAGTTGTTTGTTGGACTGCTTAATTAACGTTGTATAACATATAACATATGCTTTGCGAATTTTAGGGGGGTGGCGCACGCCCCGCACGCCCCCTCTAAATCCGCCTCTCCTTAATGTAAACATATGTTCATGATGTACTGCATGATTTACTTAATCAATAGTGTGCGGCATATCGTGGTTTTAACCTCTGATATGATCAATCAAAAGACTATAAAACTGGCATTAACTGCTTCTCAAAGACTAAACTAGCAGCATTAAGTAAGATCAAATCTTGGAATCAGGATAATGTGTGCAAGCGGGAAGACATGTATACACGCGGACTGTTCTTTCAGTGAGCTAGCACGTTAACAAAATCCAACTGAGCATGCTGTTCCAGTAAAAAGAGAACATTATTATACTCATCTCATCGAAATGCAACATGTTCTCGCCACGATATAGCTGAAAAAATTGCTTAATTGGAATTAATCAATAATCATTAGCCTCACTTAATTAACAATAAACATGAGTAAAAATGGTTGCCCGTGTCGGTATATGCCGGATGTGATAAATACAGAAAGGGTCGAAAAACTCGAAAAGGTCAAAATATCTGAAAGCGTACAAGTACAAAGCAATAGCTATAAATAATGCTAAATTATGTTTAGGGGAACTCCAATAACTACACGATGCATTAGCTCGTCCATTTTGATATGTCATATTGTTTGTAGTGAGTATCATAATCATTTGTCTAATTTAGTGCACACGACGCATGCTTGGAATGACCTTTCTTAGTCATTTGGTGTGTAATAAACCATACTAATGGGTGCTTTTGCATAATGGGGTATTTTTATTAATGAATCTCATGAGAATCTTAATAAATTTTTTTTTTTGTTATGGTTAAATATGTACTACTGTGAAAGTATCTCTATTCCCTGACACCATTGTTCGTGGTTTCTACAAAATGCATTGATCCATGGGGTCTTGATTTCGTGGTTTCAATCGTCAATAAGAAAATTGTATTTTGCTAGAATTAATGTTTCGTAGCTTAAAGTGAACCACGAAATCTACTAAAATTAGAAATCCATGATTAATATGGGACGAAGTCCCAACTATGGTAGAAATAGCAATATTTTGATTCCAGATCCATATCACTAATGGATTCAATTCTTTGCACCGGAAATGACGCACCAGAAACCAATACAGGGTTACATCTGCAGAAATTCGGATGCGCAGTAATCTGGAACTACTTCCGGTTATGAATGTTACAAAATGACTCAAAATCGGAGTGTGTTTTAGCCCAATAAACATATACCATGGGACTGACAATATCATTAAACAGAGTTTCATTTCTTCCACCTCCTGTCCGAAATAATATTGTCTATGAATTGAGACCTCGAGTACCGGATTATACAACACCGGACTGGGTGCACAGTCTACAGGAGGGGGCAGGTCTCCGTTTTGGCGAAAAATCTTTAAAAACGACGGAAAATTTGGGTTTGGGTCCCCCTATTTGCCCCCTCTTTTGAGAAAGTCAGGATCCGCCCTCGGTTTACTTTGAAAAAAAATATAGGTCCATATATCTGAGTTAATATTGTTTAAAAAATTTATTGGACTTCGTCCCAAGTTAGGTAACACCTATTATCATATTAATGATTCCACAGTATACCAGATGTGATACTTAAGAAATAAAGCATGGAAGCCAGAATGTGTTGGAAGTTTTAACATGGATTGGCGGATATTAGTATTTTAACCCGAGCCAGAAGCGAAGGATAAAATTTACTAATATCCGCTAATCCATGTTAAAACACAAAACACATTCTGGATTCCATGATTTATTTCGATTCTGATATGTCTAAGAGTACAAATACGGTAGTATACTTTGATTGGAAGACGGTAATTTATATTTACGTTTGCGGAAAATGACGCACACAATTTATGCTGCCAATGGAAATGTCAGTCACATTGACCGGCGCATGTGCTAATACGATTATACCGAATGGATTACTCGCTCGTTTGTTAACAAAGCGAAAGAAGAAGGTCATGTTAGAATTAAAGATAAAAGACATTGTACGATGTTACATTTATTTGACGACCTATGATTGGATAAAATCATTCCTAAAAATAACGATAGAAAAGAGAGCCATATATGGAAATCTAGAGAATAAGATTAATACGCTTTACCTGGCCAGGAGGAAATTCCATTCATAAAAATAACGATGCAGACGGAAAATTACAGAAGGTCAGTGGGCGGTGCTTAATTTTGTCTAGTGACCATTACGTATTTAGTCTTAGAACTTCCGAGAAAGTCCGTCAAACATAGTTCGTGGAAAAAATTTAGTTACTGTTTCAAGCAACATCGTGCAAAAATGTGCTAAGCTCCCGTGACCGACTATGATTATTTGGACGGTCGGTAAATAGTTGAAGGGTTCGCGCTAAGGCGTTCACCCTTCAACAATTTACTGACCGTCCAAATAACGATAGACGGTCACTAGGGAGCTTAGAACTTATACTATACATAGCTCACTTACATTTGAATTAATTACATAGGCCTTTATATCGTCATTAACTATGCTACCCTTTGTAGTGCTATAACGCAACGTATGACAATGGCGTTGTGTTTTTGTGTTTTGTTTGTCTTCGTCCTGTGTCATGTGTGTCTAATGTTTCCAGTGTCTCTGGATTGTCCATTCTAGATCATCTCTTCGGTTTTCTCTAACGTTTAATTATTGTTATTCTGAAAAGCTTCGAGTATTTAGTGTCTCTTGTATTCTAGTTAACATTTGAACAAATGGCCTATTCACCTTTTACAAAATGTATCATAACCATATTTTTTATGCATGTGTATATAAATCTGTCGAAGATGTATTTTAATCTTTCCCATGTTAGAACGTATTCTTAACACGTCGAGATCCCGTAAAACACTTCTTGATCTATTCTTAGCTGTTTTATATCATTAATTATATCCGTAGTGAACATGAAATTTAGTTATTGTGTTTTAATAATTTAGCTATACGACCACGAGAAATGTGATCAGTGCAACAAAAGAGAAACAGGAAAGTGCGAAGTGCCTGGGATGGGCTTAAGTTTTATGTATTGTAGATCGTTATTTGTACTTTTGTCATTTTGTTTTTTTGCCATTGCGTTACTTGTCCTTCGATTTACAGATTCTGATTATTTCAAACTTTTCCTTTCAATTGCCTTTGAAAGGAATCGCTAGATGTCAGTTCATGTTACATAACAATTTGATTTTTGAACATTTACTGGAAATAAACGACAGTCAGTGTACTTTTGGTATACACAAGGGTTAACTTGATATTCACGCAAGTTAACTGTTAATGGAATTCTGATATTAAGGAAACTGTATATTACGTAACCGTTGGCAATGTGTTCCCTTGATTATTATGTTATTTGTATATTAAATGCATCACATTATTACTATGTTACATTATAAAACAGATTATTAAGTGGTGCCTCGAAAATGAAAAAAAACAAAAACTGCACTAGTATATTCAGATTCTTATTAAATATAATGTGATATATCATATTAAGATAGCCCTTTTAAAACATCCCTTCTCTATCAACCAGTATTAATCGTTAACTTTGGTTAGCATTAATATTGGTTTATGAAGAAGGGATGTTTTAAAAGGGCTATCTTACAGTGTAATATGATATATCACATTATATTTAATAAGAATCTGAATATACTAGTGCATAGATAAAACTACTTGATTGAGGAAAGTTTGATGATATCAAGGAGATACTAGTAGTCAGAAATCAGTACATCGTAAGACAAAAAAGACAATAACGCAAAAACAAAACAAAAATACATAAAGAAATTGCGCAACACTATCACCACTACTTATTATAGTGTTCCGGAAGGGTAGACTTTTCCTGCTCCACTATTATCAATCGTCGTGATACTGTTGAATGACAATGACATAATCTCAAATGGAGACCATTCTGTACACCAGAATATAGGTAAACGCGTCGTACATACTGAAGTAGGTATATACGTTTTTATTCATAAATACAAATAACATAATAATCTACAAAATAGACTGGGGTAAAAACGAACCGAACACCGCTTTACGTGGAAGTTGCAGAGGGCATCTCTACACGAATATAAAAACGTGAAGTAGTACAATTGGACAAAATGAAGAATTTACAACAGGAATCTTGTGGATAAATTCAAGTTCCCTTGAAGACTATAGGCAGTACTGTTTCGACAATGAATGTATATTGTGTTTATCCTGTCAAAACGTGCTACACAGTTGTCAAATTGTCTGAAAAAACAAGCGTGGTATCATTCTAGTTGATTTGATGGGTGTTCTCTATCACGTCCACACTTCCTGTTACATGTGCCGACCTCTCTATACTACATGAATATAATACCAGGAAAGTTGTTTTTTTGTCAATGACCATATACAACAAAAATGTCTGGTGAATGTAGTTCAACTACGATTCATTGAAATGCTTAAGTTTCAATATGCTATAATATCTCTGTATAAGACCGATGTCCGTTTACACCTTATTGATGGCAGACAGGGAAATCATCTACCGGGAGATGGTCGATAAATTATTTTAAAAAAGATTTGAAAAATTGCATACAATGTAGGCTTAGTTTACTAATATCTCTGAATAAGTACTTAATGTGACATATTTAGTTCGTCCTTTGCATTCAGTATTCCCCAAACAGTTCATAATTTACACATTATGTCAACCCAACTTGGCTTTCAAATGTATACTATTTATACATGTATATATATATGTTAACATTAGCAAAATTTTAAAAGATTTATTAACTCGATTTTTGCATATTTAGTGCGCCCTATAAATTCAGTATTCCCAAAGTATTTTGTAATTTGTACAATTTGTTAAACTTGCTCACAAATCTATATACTATTCAGGTATATGTTGACATAAGCAAATTTATTAAAGATTAATAAA
Source organism: Gigantidas platifrons (assembly GCA_002080005.1). Classification (NCBI taxonomy): domain Eukaryota; kingdom Metazoa; phylum Mollusca; class Bivalvia; order Mytilida; family Modiolidae; genus Gigantidas; species Gigantidas platifrons. The sequence goes on along the minus strand of MJUT01058894.1, from coordinate 1,119,242 downwards.
TTAGCTTTTTTAATGCGCCTTATATATTCAGTATTCCCCAAGCATTTTGTAATTTGGATATTATCGTATTTTTTACTTAGCAAATATATAAGTATTTAGGTATGTGTTGACATAAGTAAATTTTAAAAGATAAATAAATTAGCCTTTTGTCATTTTAGTGCGCGGTATACATTTGGTATTCCCATAGCATTTTGTAATTTGGACAATTTGTTAACCTTTCTTACAAATCTATAAATATTTAAATATATGTTTACTTGCAAAGTTTGCAAAGGTTAATGAATTCGATTTTTGTTAATTCAGCGCGCCCTATAAATTATGTATTCCCCAAACATTTTCGCAGTTTGTTAACCTTGCTTATATGTATATGTTGACATAAGCAATCTTATTTAAAGATTTATAAATTTGATATTTGTTTTTGTATGTAACAGATGTGTAAGGTAATTGTTTACAACACAAAACATGTGATGCTTATCTATAGTTCAAAATTGTTATTGTGTCATGTTTAGCAATGACCGCTATTTTCATTGAGATTACGTTGTAACAGGTTTAATTCTTGTAGTATTGAACTACCACAATTTGTATGTCTTCTGTATCATTTAGTACGATTGATGCATTTATTGCGGGTGTCACTAGTGGTGCAGGAAGAACCTACCCTTCCGGAGCTCATGTTTCACCCATGTTTTTACTGGGGCTCAATCTTTAATTTTGTGTGTTGTGTTTTGAAGATCATTGTTTGTCTTTTTGTCTCTTTTCTTTTTGCATTCTATTATATGTCTTTCTTCAATAAGGACAATAACACAATTACCGAACACCGAGCAATCTTCCAAAGGGAAAGGCAAAACTCATAAGTCAAAAAACAAACAAAATCAGTTAACAACCGGAAAACTGGGAAAACCGCAATGGCCCTGACTTGGTACAGGCATTTCCAAAGAAATGGTGGGTTGAATCAGATTTTACGGCGCCAAACCTCCCGCTTGTTTTTGTTTCTGATTAGCCCTTTGGTATCTTCAAGTTTTTTTGCAATTTACATTGATTAGTACCTTGCTTATTTAATCTCATGTTATTATTTTAATTACGATCATTCAATCTGAGAATCTCTATGTTCTTCCATAAAACCGCTAAACTGTGCAATAGTTAACGTTCAAACGATTTGGGAGCATATAAACTCCTTGTTGATAGGTCGTTGGAAATGTAATATTTGACGGGATAGTGTTAGATGTCAGTTGATAACCGGATTAGACAGGAAAAATATCGTATAAAAATCTAATTGTAGTAAGATAGGAACATGCTTGTCATTTTCATCTCCTCTTGACTGAAAATACATGATTAGATTTTTGTTAGATTGCAGATATGCTTGTTTGCAGGTAACCACTTGACTTCAATGCTCAATTAGATCTTTATAAGATTGTGAAAAATGCTTTGTCACGTGTCTCCTCTTGTCTGAAATACCCGAATAGATTTTGTTTTATAAGATTGAAAAAAAATGCTTTGTCATATGTCTGCATATAACAACTTGACTGCAATACAGGACTAGAACTGAGTAAGATTGTGGAAAATGCTTGTCATCTGTCTCCTCTTGACTGCAATACGGGACTATATTTATGGTTAGATAGGATAATGCCCGTCATTTGTCACCATGTAACCTCTTGACTGCAATATTCATTACGTTCTGTCTACAATTTATCTCAATTATAACTTGTAACCTGATTTCCTTTAAATGATTGATGGGAGTCAATTGAGGGGTAGTTTAGCTATATTTATGACGAGAGCAGATTTACAAGCAATAGGACATGTAGATAAATGGCTTGCTTGTATGCGTATATGGAAAGACGAGTTTGAAGATGTCAAATGTGTAATCAGAAGCCATTAATAGAAGGACAGACAAAACAATGACCAAAGCAAAAAAGACAAAAGGACAAACAACGATCTACAAAACATTACACAGGAAATTAATGATCGAGCAGCATGACCACCACTAAAACCAGAGGGTGAACTCAGGTGCTCCGGAAGGGTAGGTAGTTCAATGTGGTACCCGGTGTGTTACTATTGTTACCAACCCGGGGATAAGTCATGCATGACCGCTGAATTAACATTAAAATTCTTATAATAGAGATACGGTCAGAATGTGTCGCCTTGCAACGGGCCATCAACGACCAATCAATCTATCTCAGTAAAATATTACGGTTATGGCACTCACTTTCGTCCAGAGTTGTATATTTGAGTTTTCTTTGACCATTGTATGTTTGTTCGTCTTCTTTTTTGTTGCCATCGTGTTTTCAGTTCTACGTTATTATGACTTCTGATTATCTTTTGGTATCGTCAAACAAGTCACAAGTGTAGGACCACATCTTCAGATCAAATATTTTCAAGATAAGCATTCGTAGAATGGAGATAAACATATATAGGATACTATTTGATATGTGACACTGTTGCCTATGGTGTGTGTACGCGATTACTAGTATATCAAAATGATGAAAAAATAGACAAATATATATGAAACATTCAGAGAAAGCAGACGTGGCAAGCTTGGCTTGGGTCAAAAGTACTTTTGGAGTTCATCTTATATATTTATTATTCAGACCTTCGACAGTCTAGGATGCATGTTAATATTATTTCCGACAATCATGAGTGAATATTTATTCCAGTACATTTTACGTGTAAATATGTAAATAATTATTGCTATATGAAGCGAAATGTTAAAGGCTTTTGTAGATGACATATCATTAGTCTGGGTAGTATCAAAATACAAATGAAATTATGTAAATATGAAATCCGTAAATAGTCAAATGAACATTTCCGGCTTGATTCTAAAGTTATACGTTTTTTAATATAGTTCAAAAGGAATTATTTGCCTTTTTTACGGGTAGAAATGGTATATTTCAAGAAATAAATATAGCATATATTTTTCACAATATGCGCATAATTTTAATGTTGAAGCAGCTTTTTTTATATTGCTGTAAAACTATCCTGTGATCTTTTACAAGGATGAAATATCTTCCAATTAAATTAAATTTTCCCCAAATATACTATGATATTGGTATTCGTTGTTTCTGTCGTAAACATGCAGCTGTAAGGGAAAAAACAAATACTGGTTGGCTCTGACCTATGTTCATTTGCATCCGTATCCGTTCTTACCAGTTACACCAACATAAAATATCAGACAAAGAACTACTACACTCACGTAGTATTATCTGAATATGAATAGTAATCACAATCCAGCCCTGTCTTCATTCATGACTTATCTCCCTACTTGTTACAAAACAAACACGACGGTTGCCACTAGTTGGGCAGGAGCTACTTATCCTTCCACAGCACCTGAGTTCACCATGGTTTATGTGGCGTTCGTGTTACTCAATCTTTAGCTTTTGCGTAGATCATTGTCGTTTTGTCATTTTTCTTTTGTCCAATGTATTGTCTTGTCCTTCAATTTATGGCTTCTGATGACCCTTTTTTGTTCTATTAAACTTGTTGTGTCCTTTATGCATTAGACTATAACATAGCTTGATCTACTGAACGTCCTTAATCCGGAATTCAATGTAATTCATCAAACATCATGTCTGTCCTTATTACATGAAATTTATACAAATGTACGTTTCGTAGCAATAATTATTGGTTTCATTGATAATACTTTACAGTCAATTTTCATTTCAATTTCATTTCAGTGTTGTTTATTACATGGCGTTGTCACTTTGTTGTATTAATAATGTTTGTCGGTTACGTAGACAAGTTTTATGATTAAATAAAGAAATCAATTATCTGATGAATAGTAGTATTTGAATTTCTATCTATATTACGATACATTCCTTTCCTCCCAAGTTATCACCGTGTTTCTTACAAAAGTAACACTATGGATACCACTAGTAGAACAGGCAGTACTTACCCTGTTTGGAGCACCTGATTTCACCCTTTTTTCAGTGGCGTTCGTGTTCCCAAGTTTCTACGTTATGAAGTGTTGATCAGTGTTTGTCTTTTTTTCTTTTGACTATCAGTATATCTATCCTTCTTCGATGTATGGCTTCTGATTCCTCCATTAGTATTTTTTAAACTCTTCTTGACATTTATGCAATGGACTATAGCATCGCTTGATCTACTGAACATGTTTAATCAGGATTGCAATGTAATTCATTAAAAAATATATTTGCTCTTATTACATGACATTTATACAAATGTATGTTTCGTAGCAATAGTTATTGCTGTACGGTTAATTTTCATTTCAGTTTCATTTCAGACTTATTTATTACATGGCGTTGTCACTTTGTCAAGTGTTGTATTAATAATGTTTTGTTGGTTACGTAGACCAGCTTTATGATTAAATAAAGTAATCAATTATCTGATGAATAGTAGTATTTGAACTTCTGTTATTATTACAATCCGGTCCTTTCCTCTCAAGTTATCACCGTGTTTGCTACATTTTTAACACGATGGATACCATTAGTAGAACAGGCACTGCCTTACTCGTCCGGAGCACTTGACTTCAGCCCAGTATTCAGTGGTATTCGTATTGCTCAATCTTTAGTTTTCTGAGTAATGCTGTGTAGATCATTGTTTGTACTTATTCTTTTGGCCATTGTGTTGTTTGTCCCTCTTAGATTTATGTCTTCTGATTACCCTTTGGTAATGTTAAACTCTTATTGACCTTTATGCACTGGACTATAATATAACTTGATCTACTGAACATGCTTAATCCGGATTTCAATGTAATTCATTAAACTTCGTGTCTGTCCTTATTACATGAAATGTATACAAATGCACGTTTCGTATCAATAATTATTGATTTCATGGATAATACTTTACGGACAATTTTCATTTCAATTTTCATTTCAGCGTTGTTTATTACAAGGCGATGTCACTTTGTCAAGTGTTGTATTAATTGTATTTGTCAATTACGTAGACAAGTTTTATGATTAAATAAATGAATTAATTTTTATCTAATAAACGAATAAACGAAATTAGATGAAATTAGATGAAAATAAATGTTACAAGATAAGACGTTAATGAATTAGATGAAAATAAATATGATTAGATAAGATAGTAATAATGAAATAAGCAGATAGTAATGAAATAGATTAGAAGCTTTAAATTGACTGATTGGTATTTTATCTGAAGTTGGCAACATTTCAGATGCATTGACTGACCTGGTCATGATATAGCCCTAACACGAGTGCGAATATCGATCAAGGGCTGATATAGTATTAAATTGAAAATCATAACGTACCCAATTATCAGAACAGATCCAAAATCTAATCGAATAAATTCTAGAAAGGGACTAAATCCATAGCTCTTACATACATGTACATGACTGCTCTCTTTCATGGTTTGGTTCAGTCATTTCAATAAAAAGTGACACGGTAAAATTATCTATATGGACCCAAACATCGCCTCTTTGTGACATGATGCGAGCATTCAAACAGTATGTCAGCCACATGCTACTTCCTTACTAGCAATAAATATCAAATAAGTGCCACCATGAGAGTCATGTGCTGTTCATGCATTTCACGTTTGAGAGAAACAAAGAGGTTTAATATTAAAATATTGAAACTATGGTGTTATTCATTTAATATTTTGGAATAGCATTATTTTTAATATTTTGAACCTGTTCTGAGGAGTCGTGATAACGAGGTTTCCGCTCGTCGGGGAGATAACTTTGTACGTTATATATGTCCCACCAATAATCATCACTATATAAATCTTTATGTTTGACCAACATATTCCATATTCCATTTTGATGTTTCACATTTTTTCATTAGAGAAATTAATGTTCAAAGTATACGCCATTTTAAGAATTTGTATTATGTACTCTGTGTCGTGTACATTGTACCATAATACCCAAAATAATGCCTGTATCACAACAAATAATTGCAGCAAAATAAACTGGTTTAACAACGACAACATTTATTGGTCAAGGACGGAATGTTTAGCCGGATCAACCTTTACCACAGAGACTTTGATCGATGTGTGTGGTCCATTTGGCTTCAACCTAAGTCAATCTGTCAACATATTGCTTACATCTTAATAAGGATCTGACAATATATGGGATACTGGTTAAAAACAAATGTAGTTCATCGTTGTTATCGAGAAACTAGAAAACTAAAGCTAAGCTGATTAACAAAATACTTACAATAAAAGCGTAGACATATAGTTGATTGCGTTTCTGGAATAACCTTCATTACGTAGGTTCAAAAGCGAAAAGTCTCTAATCAAAAAACCGAAGGGTCGAAAGAGGATAGCTTAATTCGGCCAAGGATCACTATCTAAGGTCACCTAAGATTTAAAAGTCTGTGGAAAGATGTACACTGAATAGAAATCCATCGACTATAGTAATATTATCGTTGACCTATAGAGCTGAAAGATTTTAACTACTTTTGATATATCACTGTCAACTTTTCTCACTGTAAGCTAAAGCTTGACACTTGTATTGTTTCGTTGAGATTTGTAGCAACAAAGGGGAGTTATAAACATCAAACTTGTATGACTTCTTTTATGACCTATATTATATAGCTGAAAGATTTTAATTACTTTTGATATATCACTGTCAACATGTCTTACTGTAAGCTTAAGCTTGACACGTGTATGGTTTCGTTGAGATTTGTAACAACAAAGGGGAGTTCTAAACATCAAGCTTTTATGACTTCTTTTATTGGTTTTTCCACTTGTGATTGCTTTTATTCCAATCCTAAGTATAATTTATAGTATTACATAATGATTATAAATATCCGTACTTTAGCTAAGTAAAGCATAGAAGTCAATAAATAATGGTATTCACCTGCTGGAGGTAATATTCACCGGGTGACGTCATAAGTATTATAGTGTATGTAATAAAACAATAATTTATACATACTTTTGTATCAGTGAATATGAGTTTTTATTGACCTGCAAATCCAAACTTGACCTCAGCCTTCGGCTTTGGTCAATATTATTTTATAGGTCAATAAAAACTCATATTCACTTCTACAAAAGTCTGTAATTGTATAGTATTGTTGCAATAAAATGAAAAACAAAATATACCACTCTCGGAATAGTTCCAAAAGCCAATAGTAAAAATAGGCTAAATGGATACCCCTAAAACACAAATACATGACCGCTCACTTTCATGTCTGTGTACAGATGTTTAATACATATCGTGCCTTTTAAGCTTCATCAAATATGCTTACGAATATCTAAAATTAAAAAAAATGTTCCTTCGTAATTATGGATTTGTGTATGAGACATATGAAGAAGGGGATGTTCGGATCCCATTGACTAGTTTTACCCAGCCACATTATTGTTCCTGTCCCATGTCAGGATCTTGATTTATAATGCCATATACCATGGTCATTTTTGTGATCAAAGGATTAAGTTAGAGATTTCTGTTCATTTTGTTGATATTAGTGGAAATGTTTACCATCGCTGTTTCACCTCTCTATTCCAATTAGTAGTACACGCATTATGACAGATATATGTACTGTCCATATATTGTCACAGCAGAAATAATTGTAAATACAATTACAAAAGGATGTAGCGATACATTTCATAAATAATGTCAAGAACTTTAATTTGGAATTGTTCCGACAGTGTGGTATTTTTTCATTTCATTTTCATATAAGTAATAGAATGATATATATATATATATATATATAATGCACATATCATAAATAATTCATAATGCCAACAGAATGTAGCGATACATTTCATAAATAATGTCAAGAACTTTATTTTGGAATTGTTCCAACAGTGTGGTATTTTTCATTTTATTTTCATATACTAGTACGTAATAGAATGACATATATATTTATAATGAACACAGCATAAATAATTCAAAATTACAACAAACGGTAACGATATATTTCATAAATAACGCGCAGTATCGTCGTGTGCCACGAGTTTGTTCATTTTATGCAACATTAAGTGGGAGGAAATGACTCATTTACGTTATGTAATAGATTACATATAAATACTTAATATACCGCTGGTAATTATATCGTTCATTTGTCTGAATGAAACACATTATATGCTAATGACATGCTTGGTAGAGTATGGTTATTAATAATATATGGAAAATGTTTGATTTAGTAAGTTTTTACACGTTTACAAAAATCTTCATCGAGATTATTTGTGGATGGTGGTAATATAGCATTGAACAAAGAGCTTTTGAAATCAAATGAAAAGCAAACATTACCACATCGTCAAAACAGTTCCTAAATCCAATTAGAAAATCGTAAGACACAGAGGATAAATCAATACTTGCAACAAAAATATACATAACAGCACACCCACTTGTCATTACGTTCTGAGTTCCGTGTCGTGATGTCCGTTACGATTTCCACGCACAAATGATGCTTTAGTTCGTCTTTACCTCCAGTTGTTTGTATGATTGCTCATGTCTTATTTACGTTATTTGTGTTTGTTTGGCCCGTCTTTTCCTCCAGTTGTTTGTATGATTGCTCATGTCTTATTTACGTTATTTGTGTTTGTTTGGCCCGTCTTTTCCTCCAGTTGTTTGTATGATTGCTCATGTCTTATATACGTTATTTGTGTTTGTTTACGTATAGTGGTGTCCAACACTTATTGGATTGTGTTTTTGTTATGTTTTCTTTGTCTAGTTTCTTGTCTATGTTGCCAGTTTCTCTGGATTGTCCATTTTTGATTGCCTTTTTGGTATTCTCTAACGTTTATTTGTCCTATGTCTTGTGTACCCTATGTTGCCAGTTTCTCTGGATTGTCCATTTATGATTGTACCTTCGGCATTCTCTAACGTTTATTTTGTATAAACACATTATATAGTCCCAAACCTCCCTTCTTAATGATATAATGGGGACATCTAAGTGTTTTACATACATTATATTTGAATATCATTGCCTGCTCGACACCATTCTAGGGCCTGGGGGGCTCAATGAGTTAGGTAGTTGGATTACCTAACAACTCATACAAGCTTTTCACCAATATGGCGTGGGTTCGCGCCTGGATTTGTAAATTACAACAAAGGGTGCTCTCGACTCGCAGCCAGAAGTGATACATTTTACTAGTTGCTTGCCCGTGGTTGGTGGTTATCTCCTGCTTCCTCCACCACTAAAACTGGTTGTCATGATATATATTATAGCTGAACTATTGCTGATAGTGGCGTTAATTACAATAAATAAATCTATTCTTATTAGTTTTCGGGGTTTTTCTATATCATTGTTTGCCCCTTTGCCCATTTGCATTGTGGTATCTTCAAACTTTACTTAGCATATTGAACTTTCAATGATATTAGCTTCTAATTTCATGTTCTTTCCTATCGGATATTAATCCGTACGTACTTTGTATTATATAGCATTAATATTACCATATAACATGCATACACTGATCTAGTGTGTTTCGTCTTGGTAACCAATCGACAGAAGAATAATTCGATTAACTTTTATAATGAATAGTTGACGAAGTGGATGAAAGATTTGCATTACCGATTGCGTCGACTTTTCATGTTGTCTTGAAACAGTAGTTATATTTTTGGGATAGCTTGGATGATTGCTGAAATTAAGGCATCATCTGAAAAAACGGATGTTGTTTCATCGACACTGGCTGTTTGTTCTTGTGAATTCTGTTCTTTTTTTTCTTTTTTTTAATTTCAGATCATTTTATTCAAAAGCCCTGTTATATAATTACCCTATGTAGCCCAGGGGAGATACATAGGGGCCCCTGTGGTTTACATAACTCATTTAACCAGGGAAAATATCAAAATGAGTTAAAAAAAAA